>JAQIWH010002594.1:0-23782 GCA_034695005.1 Cryptops parisi | reverse complement strand
AAAATGACGGGAAAGTTGTTTATTGCTGTCATATTGCTCATGTTATCTGTCATATCTCATATTGCTGTCGCAATATTTTTTATTTCGTTTTGATTGTTTCTATAGAAACATAACTGGTGAGGCGGTGGAGGAGAAGCAGGAGGATCTTTGTATTTTATAACAATTGATTGCTGGTTACAAACATTTTCGTTTTCGTGAGTAGGCCTACGTTATACAGGGTACTTCTTTTCAAGTTTATGAGGGGAATATCTCGCATAGTATTGCAGATACGTCGATTATAGTATTACGGAATATGATCACAACATCCGGAGGCAATACAATAGTGCTAGTCTCGTTAACTTTAAATTATTTTTACTGCCCCCAACAACAGCTTCTTTGCAAGTCACCCATGCGCTTTGGTGGAGTATTTCAATTGTTGTGGGTTAATTTAAATACGAACTTAAAGATGCATAACAACAGTTGTCATGGTACGTATTCAATTTAACCCGTAACAACTGAAATACTCCACTGAATAGCACGGAATGACTTGCAGAGAAGCTGTTGTTAGGACAGCGAGCGTTTTTCTGTCTATTGTTGCATAAATTTTGATTTCGGTTGGATTGTTTGAAATAAATAATACAAAACATTCTGACTAAATGAGTTGTGACTACAACTTTTTAAATATGACGACACTTACGACGCACAGTGGGGCAAAAGAGTTTAAAAACTGGCAACAAAATTGAAAATTATGAAATGTACATACACATTTCATACTTACACCTTTTAATACACCACTAACCCACGCACGATATTCAACATTTTGTGGTTCCTCCCCAATCTCCACCAGAGCCCTCTGTATAAGCGTTTTTCCCGTCGAGAGTAAACGTGTCTCGTATGTGTGTTTTTATAACCTGTTGTTTGTGGTATGTTTGCAGCTTTATGTTTGAAAAATTGACATTTTTTGCTATGAAACCCTTCAGGTATATAGGGATAGCTTAGTAATTATAAATGTGTATTTAAAGGCATATACGAGCGTAGTTTATGAAACTAAGCTACGGAAACATGACCGTTTTGTGGCCTAGGACCGTTTTGTTTAACTGCTATTTTGTGCTACTTTGTTCGCTGCACAAGTATTTTCAAGGCCAGTATATCCATATGTCCGAAACTTTTGGATCATCATGTAGATACCACCAGTGGTTCTCGGGGTGTTTTTTGGTGAGCATATTTTTTGATCACCCTGTATAGTAATAATTGACTTCTAGATTCAATTTAAGACTTTTTTTTTAACACTAGGAGCTCTGATAAGAAATGCGTATCCAACTTAGAATTTCAAGCAAATATCATCTGAATTAATGTCAAGATTTATGTCCCCCACTGTGCATTTCCCTGATACACCTAAAAAGAAGCACCACGTATAAGAGGACTAATGTTGATTCTGTTTCAATAGTTCAGTTTAAAGTTTTAGTTATCCAGAATTGTTTATTATGTAGCATCTTCAATTTTCTTGCACTTGATGAATAACAAAGCTGTCACTGTATCAAAACTGTGAACGTTAGTGATACCTATTTCGAATGGGATTATCATTTTTAGACCAAGAAAATTGAATTGGTGAATCTCCGTGTGCTGCACAGACTAGACTTGCATTGGAATAAATTTTTGCAAGCTTGTTGATCTTTGGTTCCTTGAAATAAACAGGTGCTAATGCGACCAAATAAATAAACGTTTCATTTTGTATTAAAACAATTCTAAAATATAAAGATAATCGTCAAACCATTTCTGTGACTAGATTACAGGTGGCATGAATACTTGAACACTTAAATGGATTAGACTAGTTTTTAGCCACTTTGAGCTCAAATTTGTTTGTCAGTTTCACTACAAGTTTTATCATTGGAGGAATTTTGTTCACATGGCTGTTTGTTTTGTTTCTAATGATGTTTGTACAATTGTACGTATAGTGAAACAAGCTGAATGTCCGTCAAATAATAATAATGAGTGGTCTGCAAATTAACGCGTCGGTGATGACGAGACGAACTTCAAAAACATTCTGGTGTAATCTGATGTTGGATGCTTATACTAAGCTCAAATCGCTTTGTTATGGCGAACCTCGTGGATCACGGGGATCACCGTAATAGCGTGGGTGTAAATAAAAAGCGTTCTAGGTCCACAGATACGATAAGAGATACACAGATATCTAGATAATTCAATATAGTAATTATAAAATGTGATTGTACCTTGAACTTTAACAAAAACTGTTTTGCTGATGGTCCGGCCGATTTTGTTTGAAGCGTAACAGATGTATTGGCCTTCATCTAAAGGATTTAGAGTTCGAAAGTGCAATGAACCATTTCGGTAAATAGTTTTCTCATGTCCTAATTGTATTTCCTCGTCATCGTGTGTTTCAGATGCTAAAAGAAATCGAATACATTGTCATTTCAATTGGACGATAGTTAGACATGTCTTTTAACTTGGTGATGAAAAAGACGTTACTTATTTTTTTCCATTGTATCGTTGGTTGTGGAAATCCTTCTGCTTGACAATCGATTATTAGCGATTTACTTTTTAGTCCAATTTCTGATTCTGGGGGTTTAATAGTCCAACGTGGTGGCACTGAAACCAAACAAAAATAGCTTATTTTGGTTTCAGTAAATCCTAAAATAAGAAGTTTATTCAATATATGACTAAATGTAAAATTTCTAAATTTTGAAAAATTATGAAGAATTGTTATCATTGGGTATTCGAATATGCATATAGGTCTAGTATTAGCTCCTAGCAATGAGGAATATTAAAAACCATTGGATGGATGCAAGCTCTTCAATATAATTTGATTTGCCATTGCCATCTGTTACTGAGTATCCTATGGCAGACGGACATTCCAAAATTTATGATCTACTATTGGAATGAAGCTTTGAAAGAATCATTGGTGTTTACCATAAACAGTCAATGGTGCTGTGTGAGAGTCAAAGCCTGCATGATTACGAACAGTGCAGGTATAATTGCCAGTGTGATGTGCCAGTACCGGATCGATGGACAAAACGCTCGAGTATTCATCAAATTTTCGAAATGAAACTGATAAGTTGTTTGGAATTAGTAGTCCGTCTTTTAGCCACGTAACGTTGAGTGGTAAGTCCCCTCTTCCGGCAACACAGGACATACGCACCAACATGCCCTCCAATAAGTGATCGTCTTGCAAGGTAAACGGAACGATCTTTGGTGGTACTGGAAAATAAATGCCAGTTGTCAGTTTACCTAAAATGATTGACTGGAATTACCGTAGACAAGAAGTTCCGTGACGTGCATCGTTGTAGCTGCACTGTTGCTTGCACTACATGAATAGTTTCCAGAATGCTCTCTGCGAACGTTGGGTATGGTCAGGCTGCTGGAATACTCGTCTACTGTTTTAATTTGAATGCTAGGTATGGTATCCACCAGTTGACCATCTTTGTGCCATTGTAGTTTGATTGGTAGGTCGCCTTGATAAACCATGCATGTAACACGTGCAAAGGAATTTTCCAAACTGCTTTCGCTTTGAAAATGAAATGGTGCAATTTTGGGGGCCACTGTGAATTGAAAAGAAAATATGTTAAGATTTGTTTGTTTTTCTGAATTTTAAAATTGTGGGCATTTTTAAGAATCAGTTCTACAGACATAGATGGAAAAAAATAAACTAATTAGAACCTAAAATACCATACAAGACAACAAATGTTAGATGGTCTGTGGTCTACTGGCGTTTGACTTGTTTATTTCTTATTCACCTGTCATCATGTGATACTTATTTCGGTAGTTAGTGTAACTACTTTCACAAGTACCTAACTGTAAAAAATCAATTTTTTTCGAGGATTTTTAACTACAGGTGTTGCTTCAGATGATATATGGAAACAAAATGTAGTTTCAAATTGTTAGACATCATTAGCCACTGTGAAACAATGTACGTAATTGATGATCCTATGCTTAAGATTCTTGGCCACTGTTGTACATAACTGCTGAAGTATTCTGACAATAGACTGAAAGATATCAGAATATTTTTGTTTAGACTTCAATTTAAAGTTTCTTTTAACACTTTCTCTTAATGTCAGGAATGAGGAAAGTTGCTGTTTTCGCACTGCAAATTTAACTCGAATCATTTTGAGAAATTCTTTTCCTGTAGAAAACAAATGCTGCGACATATAAGGAAATGTGCTATAGTGGATAAATAGGAAATTACCATGAACTAGTAACTCTGCTGTGTGAGAGATAACAGCCGCCTCGTTGCTGACTTGACAAGTGTAGTTGCCTGTATGTTCTGAAGAAACACTCAGGATGCTTAAAGTACTCCCATGCCCATTAATGTTTCGTGTACTGATTCCCAGCAATGGATCGATTGGTTGGTTATCTTTGAACCAAGTGAAATTCAAAGGCGGATCACCCTGACTGATGGCACAGAATATGTGAGCTCGCATTCCTTTGAAGAAGTTATCGTCTTGGAAGGTGAACGGGATGATCTTTGGGACCACTGAATACCAATGAAACAGAAAGAAGAAATTGATTATTTACCATTAACAGGAAGTGTTGCTATGTGGGATGTTGTCCCAGCAGCGTTGGTTGCCGTGCACGTGTAGTCACCGTTGTGACGTGGGTTTACAGTTGAAATTGCTAAAGAACTGGAATATTCATCTATGTTTCGTGTGACTATTCCACTGTTGGGCGGAATTGGCTGGTTGTTTTTTGTCCATCTAATAGTTAGTGGAGTGTCACCTTCACTAACAACGCAGTGAATACGGGCTCTCATTCCTTCTCTGATTAAGTCGTCTTGGAAGAAAAATGGTGTGATTTTTGGAGTCACTGCGTATCACAAGACAAAATCCGTTTATTACTGAAAATATTTTCATATTATGGAAAAGCAAACATGTTTAGTCAACCAGTGTACAATATGTAGCATTAAAATCTGGTGGTTTCATAGGTGAAATATAAATTGGTAATCTGAACAAACTCACTGAATTGAATTCTCAGCTCAACAAATACTGATTTTTAGTGACAGATGGAAAAAGTTTTAGCTATTCAAAATAGTCTACCTAAATTAATCGGTGAGTGCAGAAATAACAGTCACAAAATATAAAAAATGATTGTTTTTTTTCATCAATGAGTTTATCTGGGGTAGACATACAGGGTTGAACAAAATAATGGAAACACCAGTGAAAGTTAATTGTTATTTTTAGTAATATGGAGTTGGCTTGCGTTTAACATTAATAACCGTTTGAATACTTAGAAGAATCAATTCATACAGCTTTTGTACGCGTGTAAAGGAATGGAGACCCATTCTTCGCTGTGGGATAATGGTTTTTTTACACTATGCGCCTTGTCATTCTGTCACTGAGCTTGTTCTTGCGTTTGCTATTACTTATTATCGAAACTTGACTTTACGTGATTTTTGTATACAGTAGTGACCTAAGAGACAGTTTCTCCGAAAAGATTGAACATTTGAGCGGTTTTCGTTACCGATGAACCAACCATTCAATCACCGACAATCTGCACGCTTTGAAAGTTTAAAAGCATTCTTCATATTATTATTTTGTTTCTTAAATTTTGACAAAACACAACATGATTACTGTGGAAAAACAACGTACTGCTGTAGTCTGTAACACGTTCAAAGAGGTTTTTCAGTAATTCGAGGTTTTGTGTAGTTTTAATCCAGTCAAAACGCCAACACATGAAATCAGCTGGTGTTTTCATTAAACCCTGGCTGGTTCATTGGTAACGATAACCACTCAAATTTTTAATCTTTCCAGAGGAACTGTTTTTTAGGTCATTACTGCATACGAGAATCACGGAAAGACAAGTTCCGACAAAACTAATAGCAAACGCAAGAAGAAGCTCAGCGACAGGATTGTAGGGCAAATAGTGTCAAAAAAGTGTAAGACCACAGCGAGTGATGGGTCAAAATTCTTTTACACACTGTCCAAAATCTGTCTGAATCAATTCTTCTGGTGTAAAAGGGTGTTAAGTAACATTTTAAACACAGTTTTTCGCAGTTTTTTTCAGTTTTTCACAGTTTTAAAATTTTGAGGAAAACGCGTTAAATAATCTGAACTTGTCTTGCTGTCTATGTGCTCTACTTCACACTTCTTTCACTAACATTTTTGCACATAATTTTTGCTTAAAATTATGCGTTAGGGAGGTGGAATTGCACCTAACACATTCGAAAATGCTTCTGGGTCGATTTTGACAAAAAAAAATTCCTAACATTTGTTTACACCAGACCATTCAATTTATCGTGAGTTTACTGGTGCGTGTTATGGATTTTTCTGTAATGACATAACTAGAATTGTTATAATAATGTGATACCGTGCATATACGTAATGTCCTGTAAAGGTTGCATTTTCATTCTAAAAGCAATGATTGTTTTACATCTTAATACTAAGTTAGCACGATTACGGAAAGTTATGTTAAGTTCTTAAACATTCTTACCAAGTATATTGAGTTCTATCTGTCCTTTAACCGGTTGATTAGCTTGTTGTTTTACAAAGCACTCGTAGAGTCCTGAATCCGTTATCTTATGCAAATCGTTGATTTGTAGTGTTCCATTAGGCCAAGATGTTTGACGATGATGTTCAGGAAGGTTAACTCCATCTACAAAATTGAACAGTAATAGTTCGTGTAGGTTTATGGTGAAATGTTCAATAATGTGTCTTAGCTGCAAATAAAGGAATCCTTGTAAAGGATCTTGTGAAACAACGTCTGTTGTAAATTGTTTACAATTTACATCAACGTTCTGTTGTATCATCACCCGTTATAAAAATGTTTGTTTCGGAATAATCTGTGCATGTGAGCTTCAAGTGTATATTAGAAATTGTATTTGTATTATAACGAATATACCCTTTTTCCATTTTGTGGAGTCCCGTGGATATCCATAAATGGGACAGTTCAATTGCACGAGTTGATCAGAAACAGCTATAATTTGAATCAGTTCTCTGGCTTGTAAACGACCTTAAAAAAAACAGATTTAGGGAACATGGAAATAAATAAAGCATTGGTATACAGTGCAAAATTTTATAATATTTTGTTAATTTTTATGATGAATCTCACATTAGACTTTTTTAAAGTTTTGCTCATATGGAGCTCTTACTGGTAACTTCGTTGACGAACGAGTTTCATTCCAAGACGTGGCTTGATATACATTTTGTTTGTTATAAGTGTATTGTATTATTGTATACGTTAGTAGCCATTCAAAAGATTAAAACCATGTTTACAGTACTAAACATCTTATACAATAAGATTCAATGAATGTACAGTATGCGTTATGGTTTATCACATACGGTACCTGACGTAAATTAAAATAAAATAATTAAAATAAAATAAATAATAAATAATAAAAATAAATAATTAAACATTAAAAATGACAGTATTTGTTTGAATTGTGATGTTTGTTATAGCCAATGTTTGTAAATCTAACGTTTGTGAACCAAGAATTGCCTGTATTCCAGAAATTCGGACAAAAACTGCAGTTTTCGCTTTGAATTATTTGCTCACCAAGTGGTTCAGTAACCTGATTTCAAACCCTTACAGATAGTTATTACAGAGACATTTGAGTTGTTAGTTACCATATACACCAATTCTGGATGAATATGCGATGCTCCCAGCTTTATTAGTTGCAACGCAAGTGTAAACACCACCTTGGTGCGCTTGTACTGATGTCTTGTTGATGAAACTCAAGATCTGCCCGTCTTTGTTTTGAGTAGAAGTGGCTTGAGTAGGAATACCATCCATTGACCAGGTTATTTCGGGTTTTGGAGTTCCTGTAGCACCACAGGCGATGTTCATGCGGGATTCAGGTTGAAGTTGTATTTCGTTAAACATCGAAGTGAATTCAGGTGGAGAATCTAAGAAGTTAGAACAATGGAAATTCAAGTTAAACCTTGCTCGGTTTTGAACGTTAGTCTGTTTTCTTATCGTTCATGAATTTCAAAATTTCATCTAAACAGTTGTATGTTTTTAGGTTGTTTTTTGTTTTTTTGTTTTTTGAATTCATTTACTTACCTCCTAGTTTGACAACACCCGTGTCGTACGTTTTAAATTCACTAGCCGTCAGAAAGCACTGGTAGATTCCGCTTTGGCTTGAAGTCACTGAAATAATCTGGATTGTGTTGGACGAAACTTGAACGATTCCTTTAGTTTCACTAATTGGTTTTCCATCTTTTATCCAAATAATCGAGTAGCTGGTGGTTCCAGTTACATCGCACGATATTTTGGTTGAACTACCAACATTGGCTATGGTCACTTTTGGTGTTATAGTCACTTTGATCGACGCTAATTACATATATTAGCAAGGTTAACGATAGGCCCAGTTTTAAATCATGAAAGCTTGAATTATGTTGAATATTAATTTCTAACTACTCACATGCTACATGTATGGTAACTTCCGTTTGCTGAGCAGTAATTGTATTATTTGCTATGCACACATATTGGCCACTGTCTTCGGATTTAATGGCTATCAATGTCAACGTTTCCAACATGATATCTTGAGGTTCCAATCTATCTGCTGTTGTTTTTCTATACCACCTGTGTGTTATATATAGAGATGACTAACATTAAATACCACTTATACTGTATAATTCGCGGTATTCAATTCAATTAATCGAAAAATGAACCGAATTGAAGGTACTGGATATCCTTGTGAAATGCAGGAAATTGAGATATTGCTCTTCTCATTAGCTCTAATTTCAGTTTCCATTGGATTAATTCGTGGTGGTATGGTGGTCTGGGGCTCTGTAATTAGTTAGTGTGATTTATGTGTTAAGAAAGTAGTCACTCGGTAAACACGTTATCTTTCCTGCCGAGCACAGCGCATTGCTACAGATTGGCTTTCCAGTATAGCATTGCGCATGTTTACAACTAACTGGTGAATACTAATGCAAAATGAATAAAATTTCGCAGCATAAAATTTAAGCATTGTAGATATTTTGATACACTACATTAAAACCGGTCTTTCTAAAAAATATTTTGAAAAACCTACGGAATTAGCAAAACATGTTTTTCATGACACCTTTCTTTGATTACTGACTTGTTTTACATTGAAAAACAAAACTTTGAGAATGTCGAATTGTAAAATTACAGATCAATGAGGCAATAACGATTGTTTATCAAAAATATTAGCACCTGTTACGAGAAGTCTTCCATAGGATACACTCAGCTTTGTCGTTTGAGTCAAATTGTGAAGTGTCTTGCACTTGTACTTTGATCCGTGGTCATCAGCATCAGCGTCTCGAATTAACAAGTCTCCACTCTTTAGCATGACGTATTTTAAATCTACAAATTACAATAGTCAACATTAAACATAGTAAAAAATATTTTGCCTTTTGTTCAGAAATGTTAGCCTTATACCTGTGTTGAATTTTGTGTTATTAATGACGTAACGGTCGTCTCGCAACCACGAAACCACAGACACATATTTGGCAAGAAATACAGGGATATGACATTTCAATAGGGCATTGTTTCCTTTGATAACATACGTATCATACACATGAACATCAAACGGTTGGAAAATCACTGAGATGAGGTTGAAACAGTTCGAAAATCATAAGACATATCGAATTAGTGATTGTAATGATAAGCCATACTCACGACATAGTTTTTCACAGGATATTTTTCAATGCACTCACAAAATAGTTTTTCAATTAACCAACCTGCTTTGACTTGAACACTGTTGCTTACAGCTATTCCTAAGGGGCTGCTTGCTTTGCATTTATACTTGACAGCATGAATGTCTTGACGATAATCTTCAGATTTGAACGGAGAAAAAGTGAGGGTACCGTTTTCTGTCTGGTAACGAATGTTGGAGATGTTGGTGACAGGGGAACCATCGTCAAGAATCCATTGTATTTTAGTTTGATGATGGTCTCTAGTCTTGCATTTTAGTTCAGTGCCAATTGTGTTGGCGAAGTCGCGATCAGATGGGGGTTCTTCGGTAAACATGGGGATACCAATTTGACTGTTGATATCTGCTAATGAAAGTTGCAATAATGTTCTTTTATGAAATTGTTTCATTCTTCATATTGTTATTTGGTGTCAACGTGTACATTGCATTTTTTTTGTTCTATTGAGGTAATACATCACAATGTTAAATTTGAAGTCAGTGAGCTTTTTTTTCCAATTTATTCGTGAAAATGCTTTTTTTATTTATTAAATTGTTTTATTCTCCCATGAAAATGACTTAGCACACAGAAAATTGCTAAGTCGCTTTGAACGTATTCATGAAAATCTGTGACAACTTTTACTTATGTGCTTCAATCGTTGATACTTAACGTCATTGTGTTTAGTGAATGTTTTGTTTTAATCGTATAAAATTATTTATATTTTTTTCTGTGTATCGAGAGCAATTGAATTTCTGTTTTATTCAACTTGGGAGCATTTATTTGTACAAGATTGTATGGCCTGTGTGGTGATCATTCTGATGTTCCAATTTATCTCATATAATGGAAAGTTAAAATGTTTATTGATTTATGAAAAATATGTCGAAAAATAGATTTTTTTGTTGAAGATTTATATTGCACAAAGTAGTATTTCTTTGTACAAGTTTTTTTATTATGTCATACTAGTGTTCCATACCCGTCACAAGCTACGCAAATTGGGATATTTAGCTGATCTAGCTGGCCAAAATTATTTATGTAGTTTTAATGATTCAAAAACATGTCTTCTGCTGATTAATTATAATTTAAATGAATGAGAATAGTTTTTATGAAAACAAATAGGCAACTGGAGGACTAATTGGTGTAAAAGGGCTTTAAGTAGCATTTTTGTCAAAAATGATCCAGAAGCATTTTCGAATGTGTTAAATGCAATTCTACCTTCTTTACGCATAATTTTGAGTCAAAACAAACAACAAATTGTAAATTCTAAATTTTTTTTGCAATTGGTCACTTCTGGAAATGTTATCATTTGACAGTTTATCCCGCCCCCATGTAACGTATCTGTGAACTAAACTGGGATAGGGAATAGTTTCTGTTCTTTCCTTTGTCGATCAATGAGCGTGAGTAGTTTGGTGTCACTGACCTGAATCTTCAGTTTGCTGATATGTTCCTTTCACAGGGCTTTCACATAGGAGTAAGCATCCTATGACGAGATATATTATCTCCATTGCTCCTAGAAATCGTTTCTTGATCATCAAATGTTTAAGATCACTAGGGTTTGACAATAGCAGTAGACGTGATATAGAAGACCAGCTGCTACAAGGCTATTCACGATTGACGTATCTTTTATGTATGGATTTGCTAGCGTTTTGTGAAATAATATATATTCAAAATTTATTTTCAGTTCAATAAATAAGCATTTTTTTTTTGTATAATATCCTGCGCGTTGCTTATTATTAACACTAGCAAGTCTGCTATTTAGAAAGTTAGGTTCTTTTTCGGTATTATTGAAATTTTATTATAGCAGATTATACAGTAAAATGCATTATAAGAACGAAAAGCAAAACTTTTACTTTGCAACGTTTATTAATAAATGAGAGATGAAGAATACAATGATAAAGTTTGTTCATTACTGTGCATCACAATTCACAATAGTATACATGCAATAAACACTGTCGTAAAAAGACGATATTCAGGAATGCTAATAAAATTGACTTGTTGGTTTTAATGTAAGGCCTTGTTCACGTGAAAATAATAAGTTGAACATTACACATTAGTTTACTACAGGTTTTAGTTGTTTCTTGTAAAACGCTGGGTTTGAATATTTGAACATTAAGTAGATAACAACAAGCGTGAAATTAATTGCCTCTAGCAATACATTAGAAAGGTTGTTGCTGCCAGGAGAAGTCCATGAAGTTTTGAAAAGTTCCTGGAAATTAGATAATTCGTATCTACTGTGCATAGAAGAGTCCTGTAATGGGCCGGTAGTTAGAAAAAATTGTGTATGAACACATACCGTTTTAATACTTTTTACCAAAAGAATTCAGTTGTGAAATGAATTATCACTACCGTCTTGAAGAGTCTTGTAATTCTCATCAAATGAAGTAGTAGTCTCCTGTAGAGTATGTCTTTCAGATGACGACAAGAATCATAATAGTAAATTCAGTAAACCAGCTTAGTTTTTCTTTCTTCTCTATCTATATATAAAAAGAATGTTTGTCTGTCTGTTTGTTCGCTATGCACTCTTAAATTATTCGACCAAATTTCGGACAGTTATTCTTTAGGATCCAATCGACTTAACGAAAGAGTTTTCAGTCCCCCACATCTTCCCCAATGTATTCTTCCCCCAACTAGACTCCCAACTTCAGCTACCCAACTGTTGACTTTACTGCAAAGCAAATTTTTTATTCTTTTTCATTTTTACATCTTGCTGTATGCGGTTATTGTTGAACTTTTTTTTATTATGCAGCTATGCAGTTAGATGCTTTACTTTGTTAGAATAAGAAAACACTTTTTAACGCCGGGTGTAGCTAGTAGTAATTAAAAACAAGATTATATAAAAAACTTTGTTTTTTAAAGACAACCTTTTATTCAAGGCAGAGACAGAAACAATAAGTTTTAGGTTTTAGTTTCCACTCGCAGTTTCAGTATTTGAGCTCGATATCAAAGAGGGCGATGCTGAAAAAACTACTCCCTAGCGGAGTGGTTGCTAACTATTGAAGGTATAGCTTGCAATCAGTCCTAATGCTTTCCTATTGCTGTAGCGTGCTTTTTCATTTCTGCACTGTGAAGAAAAGTCAACGATAAAAGTTACGATTTAACTATCAAAGTAAGTAACATAAATATATTAAACTAGCTCCTTGGGGGTGGCTCAGCCCATCGTGAGTTACACCATGTTGTTGCAATCAAACATGAGAAGAGCGTCATCGGTGGTTCAGTGGTTAACCTTCCCGTCTGCTATCGTAGTAGCCAGGCTTCGACAAAGAATAAGAGTTTTTTATTTTCTTTAAAAGATGCTTCAGACGGACGGACAGACAGACAAACTTAGACAAATATTATAGAGATGCAATTTTATAATTTTTAAAAATGATAATTGAGATTCACATTTTTCATTAACATTTATAGGTCGAAACAGCGACAATCAAAATACCGACAAAATAATACCGACAGTTCAAAATACCGACCGACCAAAATACCGACAGTTCAAAATACCGCTAGTTTAACATACCGACAGTTCAAATTACTGGCAGTTCAGAATTTTATCGTTAATGCCACAAATTTGATTAATATTATTTTACTCTTTTTTTTTTATCGTTAATTTTGTTCTAGCTGCTGTTTATTCTATTCTCTGTTTTGTATAATATGATGAGTCATAATCAATAAATAATAATAAACTAAAAACCGAAGCTAGTCTTCATTAATCGTCAATTAATGACAATTTTTAAAATAACTATATTATCTGTTGTTACGAATAGACCAAGGCATGATTACTCTGATCCACTTATTACATCAAAACTAATTTGATTACATAACACTAGAGAGATGTATACCTATCTACGGTATATTCAGGCTGCCTAGAGATGCTAAACCATTTGCTTTGAACGCTTTCGTCTTAATATGCAGTACTCTCAATAATTGAAATTTACTATCCATCGTTTGTGTTGCCTCTTATGAGACGAGAATTTTACAAGGTAAAAATAAAACCTAACCTAAAGTTTAATGACTAAATGAGACTACCTTTAAATGGTAGAATGATATTTTGAATTGTCAATATTTCGAATTGTTGGTATTTTAAATCTGTCGGTATTTTAAGCTGTCGGTATTTTGAACTGTTGGTATTTCGATCGTCGGTATTGTGATTGTCGGCATTATGATTGTCGGTAAAACGCCTGGGATCGCATTTATAATAGTGTAGAAATATAATGGATAATGATTATTGCTAGTCTATCATGATATACATTAATAGTTCGTATCAGTAATTATTTCCCTCTGTTTACGGTTCGATATACATGTCCCATCCAAGGCGAACATATTTTTTATTAAAAAAAAACTAATATAATGAAAATTCTGAGTTTTGGATATAATAGCATCTGGAGGGGGGATCTTTCGAATGGTGCTATTTTCATTGACCTTAAAAATGTGATGGTTTATTATCCACATGAGGCATGCCACTAGGTCATATTCACGAAGGAATGGGTGGTAAAAGTTCTTTCATTTTAAGTTGTCATGGCCATATTTTCAAGTTGTCATAGGATCTGGACAAACATGTCCAAACCATCCATTTCTTTGCAAGAGCATTAAAATAACAAATGCTTTTGTGGAGCCAAATGTGGCAGACATCCATGTGGTAACAATAAAGTCACTTGTTTTGATGCTAACATCTCCTATGCTATTTGGAGGGTCAAAAAGGTGGGTGTAGGCCGAAACATCGACAATCAAAATACCGACAAAATAATATCGACGTTGAAAATACCGATAGTTCAAAATACCGACAGTTCAGAATTTTAACGTTAATGCCACAAATTTGATTAAGTTTATTTATTTTATTTTTTTAAATTTAATTTTATGCTTTTATTCTTAAATGTATGATTTAACATGTTTTCTCTAACCTAACCTGCACAATAAGCCCATAGCCAAGTACAAGCAAGTGTCGGTATTATAAACTGTCAGTAATTTGAACTGTCGGTATTGTGATTGTCAGTATTATCATTTTTTGGTTTTGTATTATATGTATATTATGATACGAGATTATAAATATACATAATATATGCATTTCCTATTTTTATTTACCTGTTTTGTCTCTAGTCCCACTCTGTCCGAAGTAACCCCACATAAGGGGATGGTACGGACATTTTCATACGTTTCATATCTTAAGTTATGATTAGGTAATTTCAGAAACATCGCAATGCAGTAATAATGTAGCCAAAGAACTTACCTTTTCCTTCATATAAGTGTCTTTATTGTGGGTAATATACGTAATTTGTTAAAAAGTAGTTCCCATTGTGTGTCCGAACCATCACCGCTCTTACAAGTGTTAAGGCATTCTGTCACAACCAATTTTTGGTGTTGCAAGTCGAGCAATTTGTGAACCACTGTGCGTCACCTTTTTGCCAAAAAGTTTCTGAAACCCTTAATGTTTTTGTTTTTTTTAAACTGTCTAATTTCAGTTTGCTGATATTTTTCTCTCACAGGGCTAAAGGAATTGGTATCTTATGACGAAGTTATCACTTAAAATCTCCATTGCTCCTAGAGATCGTTTACAGACAAACATTTTCTTAATCTAATATTACGTACATTGCTTATGCAGTTCTAGTTGCAGTATATTACTACGTACTAGCAACTCTGACACCGGTACGGTACTTAGAAAGTTAGGTTCATTTTTGGTGTTTTATCGAACTTGAACTAATCCGTTTCTGTTGTAAATTTTTATTGTTACAGTGCTGTATTAATTAAATAGCGATTTATAAAATGAGCTAGAAGAAAGAAAAACAAAATTTTTACTTTGCAACATTTATTGATAAATAAGAGATTAGGAATTACAATAATCAACTTTTTAAACATGCATTAAGATTCACAATAGGTTACATCTAATATACAGTATACTGTCGTAAAGAAGGTATATTTAGAATGCTAGTAAAATTGACTTGCTTTTAAATGTAAGGCCTTGTTCACGTGAAATTAATAAGTTGAGCATTACACATTGGCTTATTACATACTCTAGTTGTTTCTTGTAAAAGGCCATGTTTGAACGTCGAAACATTAAGTGGATAGCAACAAACGTTAAATTATCAGGATGTTATTAAATATCCACAATAATTTTAGTTTATAAATGTAATTTATATACTTTTTGTAAATGCAGAGCGACAAAAGTTCTACTCTGTATCTACGTACCTTGAAGGTACAACACTACGATTAGTACATGTCTACATCTACCTACCAGTACATTAGAAAGGTTGTCAGATGAAGTCCAAAAGTTCATGATGTTTTGAAAAGTTCCTAAATTAGATATTTGAATATCATTAATATTTGTATCATTACTGGGGATTAGTTTAGAAAAGTGTTGTAATGGGTCGGTAGTTAGCAAACGTTAATCATACGTTTTTACTAAAAGTATTCAGTTGTGGAATGGATTACCACCACCTTCTTGAGGAATCTTGTAATCATCATCAAATGCAAAAGTAGTTTCCTGTAGATCATTTCTTCCAGATCTAAAGAAAAATTCCATAACATTGTTATATGCGCTTTTTGGAAGTAATTGTAATTTTTGAAATTATCAACTTTTAATAGAATTCAAATATTAGCACGAGAAAATGAAAAAGTAAAGCATCTGATTCTCAAAGCTTCAGAACCATCATATAAAATTAAGGCACTGATAGCTCGCACGACTCACTTAGTCACTGGGTAATTCATATTGGCATTGCTCGGACCTGTTAAAAAGAAAATAACCAAGAATAAACGATTATGCACATACTAGTTTATTGCATACTCGTTTACACATACAATAGTGTTAAGTGCAAAACAACTATGTTTACCAGATTGCTCATAAGCTGAGGCTCCATCATCATTTGGAATCATCTGGAAGAAATTAATTACAGTTTTTTATTATGTAGATTACTATACAGAGTGTCCAAACGTGGCACAATCTAAATAGTTTATATAATTGGAGGCTTGCCCAAAATTACGTTGCAAGAGTGAGCCAATTCATAGTTTTGAGTAAATGTTGCAAATCGTTGCACTTGTTTAATTTTTTAACTCATTGCTTCGCAATATTTGTTACAGTTAAGAGTGTCATTTCGGTACCATATATGTTTCGACATTTTCACATACGGTAAAAATATGATAGCGGTGGCGCTATCATAGCTTTGAGGAGGAGCGCGCTCCAATTTCATTAGATAGATTACAAAAATGAAACCATTTTCACATCTCGAAAAATCGAGATGTTAAATAAATTTTCTTTTACTGAGGACAGAGACGAACTTACTCTTTGTGCCTCATTTATTCTCTGCCTGTTTCTTGATAGGGTAGCTTCTGAGTAATATTCAGGTATTTGGACAGATGCATAGAGACTAGAATCTTATAATTATTATCATAGTATAATAATTATCATATTATAATGTATTAAGTGTTTTTGGTATACTAAATTTGAGTTAAACCACTAACCATCATGTCTTGGTCTTGAACATCTACGATAATTTAATGTTCCTTTAGTGCCGAAAGAATAGCTGTCAACTGACATGCCCATATCTTGAGTTCTCATAGTTCCCGAATAGGTGGTCCAATCAACAGGTGCTAGATATGGAACAATGACGGTCAAAGCATTTTCACGAACGGGTTTATAATGGGCATACATTTTTTAAAAATAAATCAAACCTTCAGTCGGTTTATATCTGCAGTAAACAAATAAAATCAGAGAAATCACAATGCACAGTATCACAAGGCACACGGCTGGAATGAATATCCAAGGATCTAGGTAGAATAATACAACTTTTTCTTCCTTTTGTAAAACATGAGGGGGTATAGTTCCTAGATGTTAAAAATGTAACGAGTTATCAAAGCATCACATTCTATTTTATTTAAAATAGTATTGTTAGCGTATTAAAAGTTGAACGCTACATCACGTTCTGTACACTATTTTACCTCCTGTAAGTGTTCGAGTACCAAAAATGTATTCGCCAGTGTTGAAGTCATCGTGACTAGTGTAAGCTGAAAGTCGTAGCACGTACCAAGTTGCGGGTTCAAGGTTAGGGATGATAAGTTTCTTTTGACTTGGTTTGATATTGTCAGAGATTTGCATCCATTCTCCATCAGCTGGTATAGGTTGGTATTCCAGAGAGAATCTTGTAACAGGACAACCACCCGAAGACCAAGTGTCAAGGTGGATTGTAGCAAATGTTGCTCCTTCCTGAATCAGTTGTTCTTTATCCGGAGGCTGAAATGCTGTGTCGCAAAACATAGGTTAGTTGTTGATTGTTTGATTTGGTAAGCTTTTTAATACGAGGGTGTCAGTATGGTACTGTATGAAGAGCTTTACCGTCTGCTTGGATCCCGACTGTGACAGTTTCACTAGGTTTCCCCGTTCCAATTTTATTTTTGCTTTCCAAGAAGATTTGATAATTAGCACCACAGGACATATTGTTCAGGTTGTAATAGTTTATCGATGATGGTAATTCTATTTTTTCCCATGTTCCTATTTCTTTGCGGTAATTGAGAATAAAGCCTGCGATGGTAGATCATATAACATTTTTTAAACTTACAATTTTGGTAACATACTCTATAATTTAACAAAATGTTAGGTTCATAATCATGCACATGTGCTTAATACATGTACTTACTTTGTATGGGTTCACCGCCATCTTTTCCCGGTTTCCATTTAAGATGAACTGAGGATAATGACTTGGACATTACTTCTAATGTAGGAGCCGCTGGCGGTACTACAAATAAAGATCACTTAGCAAAACCAATGATCAGCATTTTTCATCAAGTGTTCAATTGGCATACCAACAATATACACAGCATAATGGACTTCATCTTTTCCATGTTGATTTTTTAGAATGCATGTGTAATTAGCATTATCAGATTGATCTACGTCTTTTACGACCAAGGTGCCATCGAACCGAATGATCAGTTTGTCATTGTTTTGAATTGGTACTCCTCTGCAATTAATAGTTTGATTCATCATATCGGAGCTAATATAATTTATTTTTTATTGTTAAATCTTACTGTATGAGCCACTGTCTCTCAGGCGATGGTATTCCTACAGCTTTACATGTCAAGTCGATGGTTTGCTTCCACGTGGCTTTAATCTCTTCATCGAAAGATGCAATCTGTGCAGGGACTTAAAGTTCAGTGATTAAAACTATAAATTTGTCAATTCGACTCAAGTCATATATCGTATTAAATATAATTGTTTTCTCTACTTTCTTTCCCTGATGGAAATTGGGTGATGGCAGTGGAAACTGGTCCTTCGCCAATTGTTGATACTGCCGAGACCCAAAATGCGTATCGGGAATCTTTCTGTAAACCTTTAACTTCATAGAATTTGTAGTTGCTGTCCACAGTACGAACATTCACACCATGCATTTTGTGCTTTTGTTGGACATCTTTTGCCTGCAAGATATAAATATAGTTCACTTAGTAACGAGCTGTTGAAGCCTTGTGTAATGAATAAAAATCTAAAGAAGCTACTACTACTCTGTGAATTACCGACAATATACATACAGGGTGGACCAAAAACTCACTCATTTTCAAAGTGCGATCAATCATGAACCGCTTAACTAGACGAAAACTAAAACAATTAAATCAAAGTTCAATTCAATATCTTTGCAGATATATAAATCTATGCTATGGATTTGATGGTTTGCCCGCAATGGCCGCGGAAAAAAAATCACCCTAGCCTCAAAAAAGTTGTAAAATGACTTTACAAGTGTCAAAAAAAATCAGTGCATAACTGTTCAGTGCAATAGTAGTGCTAACAGGAGGGTGAGGATGCTCAAGTTTGTGATACAAATATCATCCGGCTTTACTGATGCAGCTTTACTTTCCGAATACGGAAAAACGTACTGTGGCAATCACGCATCCTAGAAGCTCACTTAGGACAAAAAGACTTAATTTTATAACTTTATTTTATAACTTAACCTAATTTTATACCTTGCCGAAAAAATGTCACCAATATTGAATTTGACGAATATAGGGGCTGATGCAAATATAAAAGTTTCACTGTAATGTATTTGTTGAAAGACTAGTTTTCAAAAATATTGTTGAATCGTTGTATAACATGTTACTTCAAACGCCCTCATTTTCCAAGGTACCTTTTTTTTCTTGCGGCTATTGCGACCAAACCATGCAATCCAGAGCATAGAATTATACAGTATATCATTAAAAATATATTGAATTAAGCTCTCATTATATAGTTTTAGATTTTATCTTTGTCTATGACAAGTAGGCCTATACATTTGTATGACATGAATTGACAACCCTTAATATTTTGGAGGAAGAGGTCATTGATGGACCATATTATGTTTGAAGAATTACAGTAGTAGCAAAGGTAGTGGTTCAATAAATATTACGCTTGCAAAAAAATTCAGATTAATTGAAATAAATTGAATCACATACTGCAGCAGTCTTGTGCAGTATGTGATTTGTGATTTGTGCAGTATGTGTGTCATTCGTGGACCACTAGTGGTCCGCGATGTCCTCACAAGTGGTCCGCGAAATCGTGAAGAAATATTATGACTTATAAACTATTGTACAGTAATTAAATTAAATTATAAAGAAATAATACCAAATAAAACTAGTCTTTGTCGTAGGCCTTAAGCCAGTGACTGAAAATCATCAAGTAACACTCAACAGTGTTCAGGCACAACCAACTAATAACTACCAGAGTGTATTGTGGTTGTCCAACTAAGACATAAAACTATCACAATTGCAGAAACATCTTGATACTAAGAATACGAAACATACTGAATATGTACGCTAAATAACATCGATTTTTCCAAAAGGTAAAAAAATAGTTAAGTTTTGGGGCGCCACGACAACAAGAGACAATTCAAGGGGATCCGCAGTAAAACAAAAGTTAAGAATCTGTATATCGAAATTCAAACATTAAAAACTGTTGGGGACAATTCTATTGTGAGGGCAGCATTTGCGTCCACATTGTAGAAGAAATGAAACAGTTTGGTGCAACAGTAATTGTGTACAACCATTTAGAAGCGCTTAATAACGATATTTTTTGTATGATTTTTCTCATAATTACGAGATTTCTAATACGAAAAATCTTATAGTAATCAAAGACTTGCAAGTAAAATTGAGTACTTGACGTCTAATGGAGGACTTTGTAACGTATTTGAAAAAATGCTTTGTTTATTGGAAAATGTCGTATTTCATACACGAGGTCGGTCTCAAAAGTAAGTGTACTGATTTTTTATTTAAATGTATATAAGATTGCAGCTGTTTGCATCAGTATTGGGAGCTATTTTCCGTATCTGATTCCTTCCTCAATCAATGTTTTGGATGTTTTTCACAGTGGAGCGTTATACACGTTTAAATAAAAAGCAGTACATTTTTTAGACACACCTCGTAGTTTATAGGCCCTAGTATATGACACCAAACATTCTGCTTGCCTCATCTCCATCATTCATAAGAGTGTAGTAAATGTTATATTTAATAACAGCTCCGTTAGATCTTTTTGGTGATTTCCATGAAACCAAAACAGAGTCTTCGGATGCTGGTAGTGCTTTTATTGCTGCAGGAATATCTGGAACTATTTTTTAAAAAAAAGGATTAAACATGTTTTATTCGATTTTTCATTCCTGGATAAAAGGGAACGTTTATTAAATTTACCATCTTCATGTGTCTTGCAAAATACAGGCTGGCTTTTCACTCCTTCGCCATATTTAGTGAAAGCGAGAACTTGAATACTGTAGTTACTGTTTGATTCCAATCCCGACAATGTTATTTTTGACGTTTCCGTGAAATTAAAACTGGAAGATTCGTCTATGATGATGATGATGATCAGATATTAGCAAGTTTTTGAGAATGAAGCTAATTTTTGAAGCTGTATTTTTCTTTCACCTTGCCAATCTTCGTGTGTCTTGTATAAAACTTTGTAACCTCTTAAGATTCCATGCCAAGCATCAGGAACTGGAGATTCCCAAACGATATAGATACTTCGAGAACTGAGTGTAGAGCATCTTACTTCTCTTGGAGGTTGACTTGGTGCTAGCAAAGTGATGTTATGTTTGTAATAAACAAAATTTCAGTGGTACGGGGACAGCCATATTGCCTACAATTGATCCTATTAGATAAGCTACCCCCTGACAAGCCTACCGTTTTCAGATGTCATTACAATAATTTCTTCAGTGAGAGGACCGTTTCCACCATTGTTGTATGCCTGTATGACAATGTTGTATTTTGTGTACATTTGAAGGTTTTTGAGCTGGTAGATTATGTCGTCCATATAGTCTTCAGGAACTTCGATGGTATTGAACGTATAGGATGCTTCGTCTATAGTTTTGTATCCTATGTTGTAACCTCTGATGACTCCATTCCATTGATTTTTCTTTGGTGGCTATAAGATTTAATTTTAACGAGTTTTTCAGTCGAAAAGGGTGGATATCTGTAGTATGTGGTTCTTTGAATTGACATACCTTCCATGTAATTCTCATTGTTTGAGGATCAACTGATTCAACTTCAACCTGCTGAGGGGCTCCTTCGGGTGCTAGCGAAATGAATTTGAACACAATATGTTTATACTTGATATCAATAAAGGGAATGCAATACGTGTACCATTACCTTCTTCGGAAATGGTGGTTTCTTCGATGTTGCTGAAGTTTCCGGTTCCTACATCGTTAGTAGCAGATACTCGGAAAGTGTACGTTGTAGCCGGTTGCAAATCTTTAATGATTGCGGAAGTTGACGACATGGCATTGATAGTTATAGATGTAGATCTTGATGTCCAAGAGTCTAAAACAAAGTTTTGAAAACTTTATATAATGCTTGTCTGTGAGCGTTATTTGACACTTTTTCGTGTAGTGGATGCTTTTCATATATCAGAAAACGCCAAATACTTTCCTACCACCAATTAATATTCGCCCTATGACAATTTTGTAAACTGTGAAATTCAAAATTGAGCTTCACTTGCCTTGTTTCTTCTTATGCTGGACATTATAATTCTTAATTTTGCTGTTTCCATCAAAAGGCACGTTCCAAGAAAACTCAACTGTGCGGTTCCCCAGTTGTTTGAGCAAAGTTTTTGTAGGTGATGCTGGCAAATCTATTAGATGATGACAACTTAAGTAGTTACATCTATGTTAGGAATTACTGGTAACTAATGCATTTTATTGGCACCTTGTATCACAAGTTCGACAAATAGTGAGGCATTTCCGTATTTATTCTGAGCTCTACATTCATATTCGCCATGATCATCGTGTTTGGTGGATGATATTGACAATGTTGAAGTAGTACTGGAGTTTTTGTTGTCAGTTGCTGTTTGGTTGTACCTTCCACTATGAACAACATAATTTCGTTCAATTTGTTAGAATCGATATCAAACAATCTCAATTGGACTAATTGTAGCATGATGTGATGTATTTTGATATACGTACTTATTTGAAATCATCTCATGGTTTCTGGTCCATTTGAAAGATATAGGAGAATCTCCAAAAGCCAGACAAGTTAGATAAGCATCATGATTGATTTTGGTGAATGTCTTTGTTTTTTGGTTATGGAAGTAGACTGGTGCTGCAATAGGTTAAATTTGTAAATTTGTAGCTATACTGTATAAAAGCGTTTATACCAGCACAACAAAAAAAGTTTACCTTGAACTTTAAGAAGAACAGTTTTGCTGATCATTTCTCCAACTCCATTGGAAGCATAACAGATGTAATATCCTTGGTTTTCTGCTTTTAAGTTGACAAAATGCAATGTTCCATTATGGTGAATTATGGTGTTTAATTCCGTTGCTATAGGAGCTTCATTATAGGCTAATTCCGTTTCTGAAAATGTTGAATGTTGTTTAATTACAATGGATTTGTAAAAAGGGAGTTCGTAAAGCGGACATTACTTGCATCTAGGCCAACATATTATTTAGAGTATGTCAGTACTCACCAATGAGTCGTTTCCATTGAATGGATGGCTGTGGAAAGCCTTCTGCTTGACAATCTATTGTGACTTGCGAATTTTTCATTGCAATTTCTTGATCTTTCGGACTAATGATCCATCTGGGTGGTACTATACAAAAAATATTATTTGTATTACTTTCACTTTATTTTGTGTGGGACATAAGAACATAAAACTTGATGCTTGAGTGTCTTGCTTTGAAGATAAAAAAATTTAAACAATTTTAACTATACAGATAAATATTTATGGGTATTGTGGATTCAAGCTCAGTTTGTAAGGGATGTATAATGCTCAACACAGTAACGCCT
>JAQIWH010002593.1:0-23787 GCA_034695005.1 Cryptops parisi | reverse complement strand
TATGCAAAAATATGCACTAACATCTGAAATATGCAAAAATATGCACTAACATCTGAAATATGCAAAAATATGCACTAGCATCTGAAATATGCAAAAATACGCACTAACATTTGAAATATGCAAAAATATGCAAAATAAAATTGTACTTGTGCAACAGTGAATAACATCCTAACCAATTTTGAGGGAGCTGCCTATGAACAAAAAAAAAACATGCAATTTCATACAAATCCAAGGTCTAGTGATTAGATAGACATGATTATATATATATTATACTAAAGTATAATATGTCATGACCATACAAAATACTTCCATAAACGCCTGTATATGGAAGTTCATGTTCAATTTCCACCTCACACACAAACTCACTCACTTTTGCAAAACCTGTTCAGTTTCCTTCTATAAATATACAGTTGACAGGAATTAAATCCTAAATTTAAAGGTGCCAGAAGTATTTTGCCCATTTTCTCAAAACTACATTTTTTGAGTCAACTATTCAAATTCAACCGGAAGTTGGTATAAATTTGTATTTAAATTCCGTACTTTCTCAATATTTACTTTAATGATAATGAAAAGTTCATCCATAGTATTATCTCCACTCCGCCAATATTATTGTTACGGTAGAATGCAAAATACGGAAAAGTCAAAATTTGTATTATACAAACAAAACCTTGAAAAAACAGACAACTTTCCGTTAAACAAAAGTTCACAAACTTTCACTATACAAACTCGGTCATGAACAAGTGTATAAACATTTTACCATTAAATAAAGCTGGTACGTGATACATACTGTCATGATTATTTCTAACAATTTTTTTAACCTCAGTATCAACGTTTCTCTTTAACCAACTTCGGAAATGCCTTCGACACATTCAACTCGTACGAAAGGTTAATGATGACATGAACCCCGCACGATATCTTCCGCTAATTGAATACATTTCGAAATCACGCAACAAACAATAACCAGTAGCTACGGCATCTATCATTACGCCGATTGGAGCTCGATTTAGCGAAAAGAGCCAAAGCGTAATGAGTCTTGAAAACTCCTCTTTCTTTTACAACCACGATTTCCATCTTTTGGCCATTCTTTCGGCACGCTTCTTGAACATTCGGTCTACCGCTTCATCTGGTGACTTCAACCGATTACACAAGAAATATATTGTGTAAAAAAAAAGGAACTTACAACTTACCAAGGTGCAAAGAGAGAGAGAGAGACTTTCATAACTCTCCTATAAGGGTCAAGGGCCAATGTCGACGACCAACACATCCGCTGATGTTTTCTACGGCCATTCACCAAAGAAAAATGTTAGAAAAGAAAACAACAAAGTGAAAATGGACTTAAATACAATAAGAAAGAAAATAACTGTCATGTTTCCTTGTATGTGGCTTTTGATGATGTTTACATACATAAATAATTTTATAAGAGATTTGAAACCGAATTAACTTGTATCCCATGCTACAGCACGGGTCACCGTCTGCATATTTATGTAGACTCACATTTACACTATACATGAGTCTACATATGTAGATTCACATTTACACGTATACATATTTATGTATACTCACATATAAAATATACCATCAATATATATGTAGACTCACACTTTATGAGTCTACATATTAGACTTACATTTAGAGTCTACATATTTATGTAATTTACAATCTACATATTTATACAGACTTACATTTAAAGTTTATTTATGTAGATTTACATTTAGAGTCTACATATTTATGTAGACTTACATTTACAAGTGCCGATACAGTAATATACAGTATATGTACGGTGACCATATTTTACATGACGAAAACAAACAGAAATGCTTTTTAAGAATACGTTTTATGCTAATTTAAATCAAATTTTGGGTAATTTTAGTTTCAATTCCTGCAAGTTTCGATTTATGCGATTTTTCATTTATGCAAATTTTAGATTTATGCGATTGTTTTTATTAATCAAATATTCGATTTATGCGAGTTTCAAGACTGCAGTTCCATTTAAAATTACTGCTAAATTTGATTTATGCAACTTTTCGATTTACTCGAATGTAGATTGAGTAATTCGATATTCGAATTATGTACTTTGTACATTGATACAATATGTTATTTCATACTTTGCCAAATTTGGCTAGGCAGATCTATAGAATGTCTCGATTGTATACAATACTGGTAACTTAAACAGTACATAAATTCACAGCTAGAAATTGGAATCCGAATCAACTTGCCATGCTATCATGCTACAGCACGGGTCACCTTCCAACTATTCAATAAATTGCTTGTTACATTCTGTATATTTTGGTAAGCCTATATAAATAGTATTTATGTAGGCTTAACAATATATATACAGTAGGTTACCAGCAATGTATGGAATCCAGGCATTCTATAAAATTACTAGTCTTTTTTAGGCAATGTATAAAATGACAACCATTCACGTTAGTTTAAGTCAGTTAACAACATTTTCTCAAAAACAAAACAAAACAATCAAGCCTCAATTTAGGTTTAATCTAAATTCTGGTAACTGTTCCAATGCTAATTAATTGCACATATATTCGGCAAAGAATGTCTGGATTCTAGACATTTTGTACTTATATACAATGGACACAGGTTATTTTTAACAATCGACAAAAATTTTGAATGTTTTATCTTCTTCATTCATTTGTTCTCACACGTTTTGTTGAAAATAAAGGAATCGATGACCCGGTTCAATTAGTTTCTATGGCCAATAAACACAGATACAAAAATGTACAATTATACACCACACAATGTATATTAATAACCAAGAACTTGAACCCAGTTTAAAACTTTTAACAAAAACTTAAAAACAACATTATCAACAATTTAAAACATTAACCAAGTTCATACATCTGAGTTTTGTTAAAAAATTATTAAAATAAATTAACATTCCATAACCATACTGACCTTGATCAATTTACGATGAGCCAGGTAGGCCTATTCCAATAGATTTCGGGTCACATCGTTAACATGCAAAATGCTTGTCAAACCTACAAATCAAACCCAAGCAAATGAATCAGTCAAAATATATAAATTGGCTGTAGGTTATTATACAGAACGTGATATCTCGAGGGTATGATCGGTTATTAGAAACGATATAAACTGATTCAATGTTGTAACTGACATCTTATAATAAACTAAAACAAAATATAGTCCAATTTTAAATCTAACTGTAAATCCTAATAATCACTAAAACATTTGAACAAACAAAAATAAATGAAAAACAAACAAGTACATTAAAAATAATTTTTATATACCCTACTATCATTTTGAGATATACTGTTTGTACATACTGTACATGATACAAAAAAATCTTGATTTCTGCATGTTTCGATTTATGCGAATTAAAAAGTTATGCAATCTTTGAGTAATTTCGATACTCAATTTTATGCGTGTTTTGAGTGATAATTCCATTTTTTGATCTATGCGAATTTTGATCGTTGAATGATTCTATATTTGAATTATGCGAGTTTTGAGTGATTCCATTTTTTGATTTCTAAAATTTTTCAAATTATATATATGTATATACGATTTGTTTCACGTTTGGTTTTTGATTTATGCGAAGGACATAAATCATTTTATGCGTTTTTTGGTACATTCAACTATACAGTATATTCCCATAAACGACTGCAGATGGCAGTTCAATCAATTCCCAGCTCACTCACAAACTCACAAGTGAAGCTAATATAAAAGAGTATAAAAAATTTAATAAAAATATTAAAAATTAACAAAATATTCACAACAGACTTACAAAGTACTGTTTTACACTGCATTTATATTACCTCGTTGTAAAGTCATTCCAAATAAACAACAATAAAAAACAAACCGTATTTTCTACAAGAGCGGCGTACCGGAACAAACAATGTTTAAAAATGCAAATTTTTACATAATTTTTCCCTATAACATTTTTTATGTTATATTTCTGGACCGTGAAGATTAAAACAAGCGTTATTTATCCTATTTTAAATATATATATAAATATATATATATATATTAAAAATATATATAAAAATTTGCTACACTGGGCCTAGCACAGCGTAACACCAAAAAATTGCAAAGAAAACAAAACAAAAACCGTAATTAAAATTCCCTCACAAAGCACGGTTATATTGAATCATCACTACAATATTATACAATATAAATCACACTTGATACTTTTCTGTTAACAGAGAAGCCGCTTATGGCGCTTGGCAAACAAATTCTATCTCATACACACGTGCGTTTTCGTGCTTTTGGTCAAAATAACGAAACTGTTCACGAGAAATCGCTTGTTGAGAAATTGGTGACAGTTTTTTTAGCTCACCCTGTACATTAGTTTTTGTTGTTATCGTTAGTTATGCATAAATCAAACAAATTTCATACTTACGTCAAGAATTTCAACTCGATACCAAAGTTCAATGGAATTCTTATCTTCACCATAATGCATCAAGAACACAACTAAGAAACAAAAACAAAAACAAAAATTTTAGTTATTAAACTATATAGTTAAAACAAACTAAAAAACACAAAAATAAACTAAATTTATAGTAAATATAAATGATATATAAACGAAGACACATGCTTGTTTAACGTCATAACGGAAATATTCTTGTGGTAGGACCAATGGCATCAAACCGCTCATCGAGACAGTTTCTTAGCCCACCCTGTACATTAGTTATCGTTAACAAGAAATTATTGTTAGCCAAGCATAAATCAAACAAAAATTCATACTTACGTCAAGTATTTCAACCAGATACCAAAGTTCAATGAAATTCTTCACCACAATGCATCGAGAACAATCTTAAGAAACAAAAACAAAACTTTTAGTTAATTATCATAACTAATACAGTTAGCAAACTAATGAAACAAATCTATAGTTAAACTATTAAATATGAATGATATAAATAAACAAAGACACGTGCTTTAGGAATAGTTTGTTGTACGTCATGAAGGAAGTACGCTTCAGGGCTTGTGGTAGGACCAATGGCATCAAACCGCACCCTTGCTTCCTTTTCCAACGTTCTCTCTACTCTAAACTACAATGTAAAATTAAACGAGAAAAAAATGATACGAGGAAGAAACAGAACTTGTCCATTGAGTGCTGGTTCTTCACTCGAGCAGTATGTGTGACTACTGAGCGGATGAAGATTTTTGTCTTGTTGTTGTTGTTCGTTGAAACTCAAAAGTTCAGCAGACTTTTCAAGGAGTATATTTTTGGATTTACTAAAAGGTAAAGTTTGATTATTAGTTCACATTAGGTTTTTTATTTCTTTGTCATAACGGTTTTGTTTATATTCGTTATGGACTTATATTATTCAAGTTTTTAGTTGGCGTTATAATTGGTACAAGAGAACAAAATCGTCTTTTAAATTTTGTTTTTAAGATTAATTTTTAAAAAAATAAATTAATAAATGAAAATCAAATCTTGATATATGCTATTTAACTATAATTTTTGTTGTATTTTAAAAATTTCAAGTTAAAATTTTCGTTCTACTAAATTTTTGGTTACATTTCATTTGGCATTATATTTGGTACAAGAAAACTAAATACCAAGATCGGTTTTTAAACCAAAACTTAATCAAATCTTTTTATTATTTATAATGAATTTTTTTGGTGTATTTTAAAATTTTCAAGCTGAAATTTTCGTATAACTGAAATTTTGTTGACATTTCATTAGGCATTATATTTGGTACAAGAAACAAAATTGTCTAACAACTTAAATATTAAGATTAATATTAAAAAAATATCATAATGAATAAAATAAAATCTTAGTATTATTAGACATATTATACTATTTAACATCATTTTTTGGGGCAGTTTAAAATTTTAAAGCAAAAATTTTTGTTATACTAAATTGTTGTTGACATTTCAGCTGGCATTATATTTGATTATATTGATTATACTTTTTGTGGATTTCTAAAATTTTCAAGCTAAATTTTTTGTATATACTGAATTTTAATTAGAGAAAACATTGTCTTAAAACTGATTATTGGCATATATTTTAACCATATTTTAACCAAATATGGTTAAAATATATAAAAAACCTTTTTATTCAACAATATTTTGTATAGTGAACAAAATTGATTTTTTTTCACCATTTTAAATGTCGAATGTTTCACTAAATATTCACCAAATTTCAAATTTAATACCCCAACACACAATGTTATATATCCTATTGAAATTTAACATTAAAACAGTTATATCATCTAAAATGCCAACATTTTTTATCATATTTCAAAACTAACATCAAAGTTACATTTTTCGTATATAACATTGAAATTTAGCATTGAAACTGTTACTTCGTCTAAATATAACAATCTAGTTCATTAAACTCATGCTTTGTTGTACATCACAAAACATTGATTCCACCATTTTTTATACCTGACTTTGACTCCCATTTAAAAGAGCGAAACCATTGTTCCCCAAACCCAATCAAGTATGCAATCATATCGAAAGCCTTAGATATATCGAAACTTGCAAAAAAAAATATAGTATAACAAAAAAAGAAAAACATATAATACAAAACCATTGACTCATTTGAAACACTTATAAACCTGCCAATAACCTTCATAGGATGAAGTTGGATACCCAATGGTGAGAAAATTTCCCAAAAAAAAACCAAACTATGAAACCATGAAGATCCTCATCACCATCAACAACCGAATTGTCCAGGTGAAAACTTTTGGTGGGAAAATCTAATCTGATAATCTACCAAGGTTAATCATCATCAAAACAGAAGAAGAAGAAAAAAACATACATTACCATTTGTTACTGGTACAATCCCAGGGATTTTTGGTGTGGAAGTGCCGAAAAATATGTGAATCAGTGGATTTTGCACCTAAAACAAGACAGTGTGAAAAAAGTGTTCTTATTCACTGAACCTTACATCCCTAGACGTGAATCACACACCAAATATATAATTACACAGTAGATACAATTGGAATACCTACGTACGTTCGACAATTACCAAACTCTCAAAGAGTTTCATCAAACAACCGGGACATTGCTTTGTTTATTGGGAATGTCCGATTTCATCGAAACGATTATTGGATAAAAAAAAAAAATTACACCAAACAGCAATTCCGATTATATGGATTAAGTAACAAAACAAAAATTTGCATCTCACCAACATGTCGATGAGTACGAGAAAATCGAGATATGTCGTCCAGAAGAAGCCTAAGACTGCGTTCAAGAATGTCTATTCGACCAGAAGCTCAAACCGGGAGAATTCTAGACAACGTAAAAGGTAAGAATGGATTATCATTTTTTATTATGCTATGATCGTAATAATTTGCAAAATATTACGTGTTTAAAATGTGGTTAAAGATGCAAATTTGAGATTTACAACTTAACTGGAAGTGGTTGCTCGTAAAACACTGTGGTCTTACAACTCTGTGGTAAATCTTCAACAAAAAATAAAATGAAATTGTAAACCTGTTTTATTCATGATTCTAATATTAAATTAATTTAGTTTTTTGTTTTTTTTATGTTATAAAAACGTCATTTAATGTTATTCCGTACAAATAAGGTTTTCATCATTACACTTATGTCAACTCTAATATCAAATATTTCATTATTTATTGTAGTGAATCGTATGGATATGTAAAAAAAAATATATCATACATTATATATGTATATATAATATATTATAAAATTTTATACATAAAAACGTTAGGTTCATGTATTATATTATTGACAGGATATAATATTCATGTTACGGTCATAACATGAACTTGAAAAAAAAAATTATATATAAAAATGAACAAAACCATACAAAAAATTATTTCCAGGAAATATGAACATTATATAGTATAAGAGTTCATGTATACAATGTATAAAAAAATATTTGATCATAAAATACAATGTGTTTGGAAAATGATGCATCTCATTAGTGTTATTCTACAATAGTGGAGGTGTGCATATTTGAACACCGTGTTTGAAATTCAAATTTATTGTACTTAAAATTACTGTACATCATAATACAATAGGAAAAACTATAATTTGTTATAAAAATGTTTTCATCATGATATTTTATAATGTAGGCTTATAAAGTTGATAAAAATTTGGCAATGATTACAAAAATTTTGAAGAAATAATGCATCCTATTTTTATTACTTTCCAATATCTTAGCTGTTCATTTCTAACCGAACACCCTGTACAATGCACAACACCTCAAATTTGTATTAATGTGATGTTTTAGAGAAAATGTTGGTTAACCTAAACAGTGTCATATAAAATGTTATTTCATACTTTGCCAAAAAAAATAAAAGATAACATACACACAAAATATAATAATTTTGTATGTTACAGTCAATGTGTATAATCCAGTATTGTATAACATGCTTGGCCTATTTTGGCAAAGTATGAAATAACATCTTTTACAGAAAACTGTTTATGTTGGGTTAATTTAGGCATTGTGTAAAATGCCAAGATCATACACCATGTATTATGTAATTATGAAATAATATATAGGAACAAAAAATCACAACCCCCAAAACAGTTATAGTATAAAGCAAATCACAAAAATAAGGTTTATGACCGAGTATAAAAAGTTGAGGAAAAATTTAACAGTAGTGTAGGTTACTAACAACAAAAAACAAAGCAAATCCCGATTAGTTCATCAAAGTCTATCGTCTTAAAGTATTTCTTTTTTGAAAACAAAAAACAAAAATGCATATCCACTAAAATATCCACCTTAAAAGAGTCCATGGTAGCGTATAATTAAAAACCGTTGACCGTTAAGCTCATATATACACTTCCTTTACACAAATTTTTAAAACTCAAAACATTGTTTTCTCCATCTCGATAGTAATAATAATAATAATAAAAAGGGACATTACTCAACTGCAATTAAATAAAATATCGTTACAAAATAAAAATTATGATATTATTAAAATTTGCTATTACTACCTCGTCGACCCGATTCCTCGACTTACAAAGTGAGAATGTTTATAATTAACCAAGATATAGGTTACCATCTACATTGAAAAACTATGATTGTCGAACGATTAACTATACGTAAACGTAATGAGATGACGCTTATTGTTAATAATGACTATGGTTGTTATTAGGTAGTCTAAATGGTTGCAAATTGGTGCTACTATTGGGATGGTGACCTTTTGAGCTTAAGTTATTTAGTACGGTTTATGTTTGTTTGTAGAAACTGGAAATTAAGGTACATTGTATCCGTACATGCCTCCATTTTGGGTCTATTATTAACTCTCTTTTCTTTTTTTTTAGAGTTTACATGGTAGTTATTTTTGTAGGATTTTGTTGTTCGGTTCATAATGCGTTGGAATTGACGATAAACCGTAATTCGAGCAATAAAGGGTGTAAAAATGATCGTAAAAAAAGAGTTTTATATATTTATAAAATGACATCCTCTTGAAATGATGGCTCTGCTCAAGTGAAAATTTCATGGAATTAGTGTAGTAATGAAAAATCTCTCATGCGTTGTGTTTTCAAATTGAATGCGTTGTGTTGGGAGTGAATTCCACACCAAATGTCAACGATGCCTCTTCTACAGGGTGTTCCTATAAGTCAAAGTTTGGGGCCACAGATATCACACAAAGTATCCAAAAAGTTATTTATGAACTTATTTTTTGCTTTGTTTTGATGCATATAGCATCCATGGTTAAAATCTGACTGGACCTTTCAGATACACCCTGTATGCAAAATGCAATCAAAGTTGAAGTCTGTTATTTCTGAATCCAAAACACTCACAAAGTGATTTTTTCCTTTGATCTTTGAATTTTTTCCGGGATATATTTTTGTATGTTTAGTAATTAAAAATTAGAATTTGACCAATTGGTCCAGTTTCATGCACAAATGTCAAAATTTAGGTTGCATTTACACATGGAAACAGGACAGGTCATTTGTAACACGCCAAGCTAATTAATTGCTCTTCCTATTGATTTATAATACAAATTCCAATTTCAAACATTTCCATAGTTAATGCGAAAACTCTAAAAAATTTCAAACCGAACCACAATTTGCAAGAGTTGGGTGGAAAAAATGGCGTAAAATTCACTTATGTCGTTATTCCTTAAAAATGTATATTGAATCGTTTTAGACCAATCTATAGCCTAAAGACATTGAATTGCCTATAATTTGCACTTTCGGACTTTTTGAGTTTGTAGCAAGATTACGGAACATGACAATCTGAAATTTTTGTAATTTCTTTCTTTTTGTCGCTTCACTTCCTGGTTGTTTCAGTCGCTCGTTTCACTTCCAGAACAATGTAAAAGATAAACAACTCCAAAGTAAATGTAAAAGATCTTTAGAGAAACGGCGTAAATGCAATTTATAAATTAGCACGATATTTGGAACTTGAGTTCTGTCAACTTAATTTAACAAATTTTTTGTGTACAAAACCTGTTGATTTGCTATAAATATACAATCGACAGGAATTGTTTTCAATCTTAAATATTCGAAGGTGTCAAGAAGTTTTTTTTTTGCCCTTTTTCTCAAAACTATATATATTTTTTTTGAGTTTTAACACAGTTATTCCACCATTGACATTCATACAAAAATACACGAGGTTCACATTCACAAAAGATGAAAGAAAAATATCTTTGCGAAACACATCACTGCCCAACAATAATCAACAAAACTGTAACAACAACAACAAAAAAACGAAACAAAAATTCATTAGGAAATTCAAAGAACAAACATCCGACAATAAAAATAAGATATCAACACTACATTGAACTCATTTAAATTATTTTTGTTTTTTTACGATTACTATGTTTAATTTTTATTGTTGGAAATGAGTCGAAGGTCGTCTCTTCCAGTTTGTTGTTTTTTTAATGTTTACTGTATACTACAAAAATCTCATTTTGTGTTCCGCTTTGTTTGCGGTCAGTGAACAGAAGTTCGTTGTGTAAGAAAGTCACCGACCATCGTTGCCAGTGGCCTAGGATTGCGGAAAAAAGCGGTAATTTGAGGATGAGCGTAAAGTACTGGTGAAATGCACGTGTAAGGAATAGGGAAAAAAACTGTTACCGAATGTAAAATCCTGACCTTTTTGATGACACCCGAGAAAGATGTCCGATTGTTCACCACCGTAAAAGACGTTTACTTAGTTCATTGTCACTTAGTCCATGGCTTGGTTCACCTTTCTTCTCGGATTTTGCCATAGTTAGCAACCAAAAAAAAAGTGTCATTAAGTTATAAAAGTTTCACTGATAAAAGTTACCAAACTACCATACTTGAACTTCTAGTCAAATTCTAACTTCATATAAACATGGGTCCAGAAAAATCTAAGCAAATTCTAACCAAGAGTCATGGCGGTACTTCTTTCCAAGAGCCAAATAAACCAAAAAGTCCATATAATATTTTTTGAAAAATTGTATTTCATGGACTTAAGACGTTTTGGAAATAAGCTCTTCTGGTCAGTAGAAGTAGAAAAAAGTTATTATTTGACAATAACCAAAAATATAGACCTTTTAGGAACACTAAAGTACTCAAAAAGTTGTTGAAGTTCCATAAAGTTTACGGAACTTCAAAAAGCCAAACTAAGAACTCAAAGAGTTGATGGATTTACAACGAGGCGATGATTTGATTCATTAGTAACTAATCGACATTTTAAAAAACACCCTGTATACTAAGAATCCAATGCGTTGATGAAGTTCTATAAAGTTTTAGTCTAAGATACCAAACTACGAACTTAAATACCGGTAACGTAAAAAAAAAGGTACTAAGATATTAAAGCGTTGATGAAATTCGCCAATGGGGGGCGATGATTTGATTCATCGAGTTATAAATCTAAATTCAGATCCCTTTCACGAACTAATTATATCAACCATAATTAAAATTTATATAGATATATAAAACTAATCATCGTAGAGATTGCGGTACGAAAAATTGTGGTATACTTCAAAAGGTTTAAGACAAAAAAACAACATCATAAATTTCAACTTGGGAGCCTCAAATGTTGAGAAATCTTGTCTGGTAATTTCGGTTATGTTCGTTTAATGAGTTGTTCTTTACCATGACTCACTTTATTGTTTCGTATCTCTTCACCTTGAAAACGATACAGTGTTCTGAAACGTACCGATAACATCATCGAAAAAAAACAAGAAACTCCATATCGACAATCATCTTTTTTTTGGGAGGGAATGAGAAACGTATTGTTTCGAAAAAAGCCATTTATTATGGAAGAAACATATAAAGAGGATATAGAAAAGGGAGTTTTTATAGAGTCAATTAGTTCCGATTGTGTTATCAAAAACGAAATTTGAGCACGATTTGCATCACATCTTTTTTCGTTCACAGAGAATGCGAAAATGTTTTTAAACATTTTAAGATTTTTAAAATCAAAATTATGAGTAAGATATAAGCGACCAATTATATCTCTGCTCAAAAGTTATATTCTGTTATAATACAAATAAATACTAATACAGTATCGTACCATGGTACCATGGTCAAGATGCTTGGCACCAAACATGCGTTTTCATAACAACGTGAGTTTAAACAAGTTGGATTAAAAATACTTTTTGAGAATACGCTTTATACATGGTTTCAACGTGAATTTAGATTTATGCGATTGTTGAGTTATTCGATTTATGCGAGTTTTGAATAATTCCATTTTCAAGTTATTTATGCAAATTTCGATTTATGCGAATTTAAAATAATGTGATCTTCTAGTAACGCAAAATTCAATTTTGGCGAGTTTTGAAAAAATACGTTTATGATTCGATTTATGCGAATTTTGTTACATTAAGACTTATGCGGCTTTCGATTTATGCCGTTCTTACTTTATGCAATTTGTATTTTATTTATTTTATTGTTCGACTAAAAGTGGTCCATTGACTTATGCATTTTTTGGTACATTGGACTATACAGTATTATTCTCATAAATGACTGCAGATGGCAGTATACGTTAAATTCCCAGCTCACAAACTCACTCACAAGTAAAGTTGATATAAAAAGTATAAAAAGGAAACTGTATTTTCTCGTGCTGTAGAACGGGTTATCTACTACTGTTTATGTGTTACGTGTATATATTATTGTTATATACAGTTACATGTATATAACAAACATATACACAATATATACATTAAAAATTACCACATTTCATATAGTGTTCTACAAAATTAACCAACATTTTCTTCAATGTTTACTAGCTAATTTCTGCTAAAAAAAATGTCTGTAATAGTTACAAACTACAGTTGAAAATTGTATTACTTAAAACATTTGTTTTATATACAGGTGAAAGGGATCCTAGCACCCGTGCATGGCACGGGGCTACTTCTAGTATTTATATAAAAAAACAACATATTTAATCGCAAAATATTTAATGATTAGTGATTAGGGTACTTTCCCGTTATGTTGCCATTTGCTTGTACTTAATTATGGGTTTATTTTGCAGGTTAGGTTAAGAAAACAAAACAATATGTTTAATACGTTTCTTTGTTTTTTCTAACCTAACCTAGAAAATAAATCCATAATTAAGTACAAGCAAATATTTTAGCAACATCAGACTGGGCCTGGCTATAACCGGAAAGTACCGTAGATTAGTCTTAGGCTTTATGAATTGTGCCTTAAGAAAAATCATATAACTACGGTAAACTGTGTAATTCAACAAATCTCACCCTCTACATTTAAATTAATTTCCATGTATCATCTTATATCAATGTTATCTTAATGCTGTCGCGTTATTGCCATAATAGTCGACACCCATTAATTACATTCGGACTAAAAATGCATGTAAATGATATCATGAAAAAACCAAAACTAGTCATTGAAAATGAGAACAAAAAATAATATAAATATCAACCTTTGAAATTTTGTGGAAATTTTTAGTTGCATTCCAATCCATTTCACGTACCCATCAATTTTCAATGGCTACTTCCTTTTTATTTTCACCTAGTGGAAAATAATAATAATACTAATAAAAAAAGGTAATTTAAATTACATGCTGACACAGCTTCATTGAGAATTCATTAAACCAGAAAGTTCTGGACTTGTGATCGTAAAAAATGCCTTCCGCAATGTTTACTGGCCATAACGCAATTGAAATACTGTGAAAAAGTATATAAACAAAAAATAAAATAGTACAAAAAATAAAAAGTGTACTTGTTTATTGTTTTGAACAATCACCTAATTGTACCGATATCACATTGTAAAAAGTTATTTGCAATTAATGTTTTTATTTGGTATAATGAAAATTTTTAGTTAGAGCGCTGATTTTTCTAAATGATGTGCATTTTAAATGTAGATTAGTGAAAATGATTAAAACATTAAATGAAATAATTAAAATATTACAGTAAATGGATTTAAAAAAGTAGATTTTATAACCCGAGAAGGTATTAGAGCAAATAGCGTAAAATGATGTTTTATTTTTGCGTGCATTTTAAACCAAACAAAAATTTCGAGTAGTTTGAAAACTTATAATTTCTAATTATATGTATTTTTATATATTATACGGTGACCATATTTTGACATGGACAAAAATAAAAAACAAAAAATGATTTTGAAGAATACGTTTTATGCGAATTTAGATTTATCAGTAAATTCGATATTCGATTCATGCAAGTTTTAGAGTAATTGTATTTTCAATTTTATTCGATTTACGAGAATTTTTAATTTATACAAATTTAGATTTATGCGATTTTTTGACTAATTAAATATTCGATTTATGCGAGTTTTAAGACTGTAGTTCCATAAATTAGAGATACTGCAATATTTGATTTACTCGAAATTTCGATTTTTGTGAGTAATTTGATATTCGATTTATTTTTTGTGTGATTTCTGTAAATATTGATTTATTATGCGAATTTCAATTTACGCGAATATGACAAAAATAAAAGACAATCATAACTGCTTTTTAAGAATACGTTTTATGCGAATCTTTCAGTAACTCGATTATTCGATTAATAAATCAATTAATTAGTACATCTAATATATATTCTAAGTTATCATAATATAGGGTGTCCACCATAAGACTACAACATTTCCTTATAAAATGTTGGAGTTTCATCGAACACCCTGTATAAAACTTCAATAATTTTCGAGCACTGTTTGCACAAACACTAAATTACTTGTCAACTCACCAAAAAAAGAAAAATCAACAACAAACTTGACTTCTTGACAATCCAATTCACAAGACGACAACCAAACAATGACACATCTTTAAAATAAAAATACTAAAATAAAATTGACATTAACTTCCGCAAAATTTTAATCATCTAAAAAAAATAATTAATTAATAATATAAAAATGTCAATGCAATGATTGAAAAAAAAACAAAAACAATTTCATTTCGACAAACAGGTTCAATCAAAACCCAAATTTATGTCATCGACTGATAAAATCGTCAATGTTTTATATGGCGACATTTATTACACGAAATGTAATTTTTATACAAATAAACCTGACCTTTTCATCCATTTGCTAAAGTGTCGGTATGAATATCAAGTCAGTTTTTATTCTTCGACTTATGCGACAATCGTAAATCCTCTTTTTTTTGTGTGTGCGATCAATGACATAAAAGATGGTGATTGAATCTATATAATAAAAAAAAAGTAGCTACAAAAAATAATTATTGGATAGAATAAAATTTTCCAATGGGTTGTAAATCCTTCGCGGTTGGAATATTAAATAAACAGGTAGTGTTTTCAAGATCGCACAAAAAAAAAAGTTGGTGTGTTTCCGATCTTTGACCTATTGCGGAAATACTGTTCGTTATCTGGCCAAGTGCATCTTTTGGCTTGTTTAAGAAATTTCAACAAAAATCATAATTAGACCTTGGATTAAAAACATGAAAATTTTGCATGCAAATATGCACTAAAAAACACGAAAATATGCACTAAAAATATGAAAATATGCACTAAAAACACGAAAATATGAATGCAAAATGTCACAAAACTGCTCAAAATATGCAATAGACATGACAATATGCAATTTGTTTTCTAGGTGTCCTGCAAAAACATCTGTTTTTGTGCATATTTTTAATGCTAAAAATATGCAAAAAAATATGCAGTAACACCTGAAATATGCAAAAATATGCAGTAACACCTGAAATATGCCAAAATATGCACTAACATCTGAAATATGCAAAATTATGCACTAACATCTGAAATATGCAAAATAAAATTGAAGCATTGTACTTGTGCAACAATGAATAATATCCTCACTAATTTTGAGGGAGCTGCCTATAAACAATAAAAACATGCAACTTCATACAAATCCGAGGTCTAATCATAATACACTAAACAAAAATTCAAGCATACTCTTTATATATACCCTACTGTCATATACAGATATACTGTTTATGTACATACATTATGAAAATCCATTTTTGATTTCTGCATGTTTCGATTTATGCGAATTAAAATTTTAATGCAATCTTTGAGTTATTCGACATTTGATTAACATTTAAAGTTTTGATTAATTCCATTTTTTGATTTCTGCACGTTTCGATTTATGCTAATTTTGATTTATGCAAATTTCTATTGATGCGAATTTAATTTTATGCGATAACTGAATATTTGATTTATGCGAGTTTTGAGTAATTCCATAATTTTGAATTTCGGTTTATTTATGCGATTTTTATTCTACATTCGTTTTTTATATATATATTTATGTGGTTCTCGTTTTATGCGTTTTTTGGTACATTGGACTATACTTATTCTCATAAACGACTGTAGATAACAGTGTATGTTAAATTCCCTGCTCACAAACTCACAATTGAAACTAATATATAGAATAGGGCCTATAATAAAACTTGATTATCCGAAATTGCGGTTTATCCGAATTGGGTAAAACATGCCATTTCAATACAAAAAAAAAATCGTTATCGAAAAATTATCGATAGCTATGGATAATTTACCAAACTATGTTATACTGTATATGCATATTGTTAATTAAATGTTCACCTTTTTTAACTCGTCCAACATCGATGGATTATTTTATAAATAACAAACATACACATTCCGCATTATCCGAATTTCCGTTTATAAGCGAATTCTGTATTTCGAGCATGTTCAAAATATATAAGAATATTTGACGAAAAACTACTTTTTGAACACATTTCAATCGTTTCACGCACTTCAATTTACTTAAAAACATAACCTTTCTTGCAAACACCCATCTCATTACGAAAAACCATTTTAACATCAAATCGTGTCACGATTTGTACAAAACAAAGTTGTTGTTAGTACATTTCAAAGGTAGAAACTGTAAACTTCCGAAAAAAAAACAAAAAATGAAAAATCAACCAAAACATCCTGTTCGATGATGAGCCTGTTAACAACAAAATCGACTCACGACCTACAATTTGGTTCCGATAATAATCACAATTACTCACTGAACGTGGTTATATTATTACGTGGTTAGAGAATTACGTGGTTATATCGACTCATAAATACTAACTATAAAATTAATCATATATATATAGTTAAACTCTTCATAAATACCTGCCAAATTTATTCATAGACTTGCATCGTATCAAACTTGTATTGCTCGATAACTATTGACTAAATATCACGATTTTAATTATCGATATCCATTCTGATGTTGCCGTTTTCGTTAAAAAGAAAACTTCAACTCTTTGATACTAATTTTACTTTATCAGACTCAGCACTATAACTATCGATATATGTATCGATAACTATCGATAACATATCACGATTCTAATTATCGATATCAATTCTGGTATTGCCTCTCGTGTTAAAAAGAAAATTTCAACTCAATAATCTTATGAACTTCACACTAATTAAACTTTATGTATAAGACTTAGCACTTACCATTGGTATGTTACTTGTTTCGCTCGATAACTATCGATAATACATCACGATTATAATTATCGATGTCGATATCCATTCTGCCATTGCATCTTGTGTTAAACAGAAAATTTCAACTCAATAATCATATAAACATCATAATAATTTCATTTTGACTCAGTGCTTACCAATGGCTTAGCCTTACCGATATTTCACTTTCGTTCTCAGAATTGACCAAAATTCCTGAAACTTTACAAACTGACCATTCTTGTAGGCATATATTTAAAAAAAAAGTGTATAATTAATTTTAAAATACATTACTGTTTTTAGTTGGAAAAGTTTACGGTTGGTATCATCAGCGGGTCACACGAACACCAGGTAACCGAAACCATTGTCTCTGGCCGAATTTTAAAGTATACACAAAAAACAAAAAATCCTGTGAAAATTAAAAAAATAACTGTTAAATATGTAAAATTATCCACCATTTTTTTAAAAACAATAATCTGAGAAACAAATGTAAAGGTCACTAAGGTATATATTTACCATAAGGTTATTATTAACCTTTATGCGGATTTTCATATAAATATATATATAATAAGGTGAGGTGGTCAGTAAAGGTTAAATATTTTTCGTACCCCTTACAATTTATATTTACACATATTTTTCTATATATTTATAAACAAAATATTACGAAATCGTAAATCTTCGTAATATCGACTTTACCAAATTATTTTATCGATTAATATAGCCTATTCAAAATTTTAAAAGTACAATAAAGTGCAAACTTTTTAAGTGGGAAAAACGTTTTAAACGTGTCGTATATGAAATTAATGTTATTTTTTTTACACAGTACTAAATGGTACAAAAAATCGTTAACGCTTTGTACGCTAGGCTTGTCAAAGTTGACATTTAGCGGATTAATCATCTTTTCACATTTTATGTAAACTAATTCGGACTTAATTGTAAGAGCATTAAATAATTTAATCGCAGATTACTTTCGAGATTTAGTTTTCGTGGCTACAGGAAAATGCGTAATTTCATACTTTACAAAAAAATTAAAGGAAAAATTTCATTAATTTTTTTTGTGGAGATTTAAAGAGTTAAAAGATTTAAATGTATGCACTGTATGGTAATATTAAAAATTAAATTATTACAAAAAACTGGTTTTATGGATTTAAATTGGTGTTGCATAAAATACTCAAGATTAATATATAACCTGAACAACATTATAGTCTTTATTTTAGCTCAACTTGTGAGTGTAATATTCGTAATCTCTTTTTTAGAACATCAGTTACAGTTTCGATACACAATGTTATGATGATGTCATGATGACATCATTAAAGCTTATGACGTTTCATTGAGTGAGTTGTGAATTTGCAAGCTTGGAATTGAACACCATCTACAGTCGTTTACGAGAATATATCGAATAGTCCAATGTACCAAAAACCAACATAAAACGAGAACCGCATAAATAAAAATCCGCATAAGTCCAATGTGAAAAAAACGCATATATAAATAAATAAATCAAAACTTGCAGAAATTCAAAATGAGAATTACTCAAAACACGCATAAATTGAATATTGAATAACTCAACGATCGCATAAATTTAAAATCGCATGAATCGAAATTCGCATAAATCGAAACGTTTGGAATTTTGGAAAATTTCAATTGACCGGTGACGATAAGAAGTTCTAATAAATAATTTTATAATTTTCATTCGCGTAGTTTTTAATTACTACATGTGCACAAAAGTGACCACCAGGGCTGAAAGAATGAAAACTAGCTGTTCAACAAAGTTTCAGCACTCTATCTGGTTTTTCAGTAATTCTTAGTTTTCTTCAATTCCCAAGATTTCCCATAAAATTCCAATACTTTTCCACCATTTTAAAGACTTGTAGCAAATTTTAAGCACATTTTGGAGGTTTTCAGCAATTTTTATTCAAGAATTCTTTTGGTTAGTCTTAAGTTTTTCAGCAATTCCTTTCGTCTTTCACCAAGTTTTAATCAATTCACAAGTTTTTCAACAGTTTTCTACCAACTTTTATAGCGACTGCTGCAGTTTAAATTTTTAAACACTTTTTTCAGTAATTAGGTTTTCCAGCAAAATTTTCCAGCAACTCGAAGGTTTTTCCAGCTAAAATTTCAGTTCCAAGTTTCCCAGCACTTCCATTTCGAAATCACGACAACATAAATCGAAAAATACAAAAAAGAAACAACCACAATGACAGAGTTTCCCATAGATAGAATCAGTCACGTCAGCTTGCACTTGACCATGAATAGAGTACCTATGAGGTACATCAAGTACCAGTGAAACGTTACTCCAACCATGAACCAAACGGATATGCACGTGCGCCACAAAACTCTTATTCTCAGAGCGTCACGTTTCTGCCCTGAAAAGCAAACGTCTCTTTCATGAAGACAAAAAATCGCCAAACAAGCAATCTTCCGGAAAGTCCAATTTTTTTTTGTGTGTTTTGTCGCACGCTTGTTCCATTAAAAAACTAAATGAAAAACGCTACTTCTGCTAACATAATAAACTGCAATAGAAATTTTCAAATTCCTACTTTGGTGAACTATATTGTACACAACGTTTTTCTTAAATAGTAAATTGCAAAACAAATATGGAGATAAAAACTAACCGGAATGCCATCCTTTAATGCAAACTTAAGCACTTCCTGAATTTTATAAACTCAATATTAATGATACTTTATAGGATCATTAGTATTGAAGAGTATACGAGTACCATCGGAACTTACCAATGGTACTTGTATCGCTCGATAACTATCGATAAAATATCACGATTTTAATAATCGATGTTGATATCAATTCCGATATTGCATCTCGTGTTAAAAAGAAAATTTCAACTCTATAATCATATAAACTCAACACTAATGGCACTTTGTAAAATTCGGGATTTACTAAAAGCACTTAACCCGGTGTTACTGATATTATACTTTCGTTCTAAAAATTGACCAAAAATTCCTGAAAATTTACTAATTAACCATCCTGTAGAATATAGCTGTACATACAGTAATTAATTTTAACACGCAGTCTTCCGGACAGTCTGAAGTTTTTTGTGTGTGTTTTGTCGCACGCTTGTTCCATTAAAAAAAATAAATAAAACTACTTCTGCTAACATAATAAACTGCAAGAAAAATCTTCAAATTAGTGAACTATATTGTACACAACATTTTTCTTAATTAGTAAATTTCAAAAAAAAAAAAACATATTCGGCAAAAAGTAACCGGAATGTCATATTTTTTTTGAAATACAAACATAAACTCTTCCTGAATCTTTAATCATTTTCCACTAATCACCGTAACTACACACTCATACTAATGATTTCGCAAACTTCATTTCACAAAATTTAACACAAAAATTTTTTTGTACGGTACACTCTCAATTATCCGGAATGCTGAAAAACCGCAATTTCATTGAAAAAAATAAAACCAACAAATAAACAAAAAAATGTCGGATGTCCAAATTTGCAAAACAAGACACGTGTCATTATTTTTTAAGACTTACAAATTCAAATTAGCGGATGAGTAATCTGACACTGATGGGGTTACAAAAAAAATAAACATAAGTCGTGTACGGCCATTAATTCCATTCCAGATTAAAAGATGAAGACATCGGTAATCAAAATGTACAAAAAATATATATACATATATAAAAATATTTTTTTGATATATATTAGTTTTTTTACACCCACTTAGGTCAATATATTTAACACATAATTAAAAATTTTGTACCACGTCAAAAAAGTTGGTACGTGATACCAAATACAAATCGACGTATCTATCAAAACAAATTGTCACTGTAACACTTCCAGTTTATTTTTTGTACTCCTCAAAAAAGTTGTTACTAAACAACAAGAAACTAGCGTGTCATCGTACAAGGAGTTCAAAATAATGTTCTAGTTATTTGTACAAATGAGTCTCTTCCTATACGATACTTGCAAAAAATCGTAAGCATGTCCATCGTGCCTTGAAATAAAGAAGCTAGAGTTGATTGCGTTCGTTAAAAAATAAAATTTTTTTTGTAATGTATGTACAAGTAAAAACAAATCAAAACCTAAATCTACGCTTGATATTTTTATACAATACTTAACAAAAATCAGTAATTTCCATTGTGCCTTGAAATAAAGGTAGTTGATCGCGTTAAGGAAAGAAATTTTATTCGTTTATAAGTAGTAACTAATAAAAAAATTCTATGATTTTGTGTACAATACTTGCAAAAATAAAGTGTCATCATGCCCATTGTGCCTTGAAATGAGGGTAGTTGATAACAAAAAATGTTTTTATTTGTAATGTAGGTTATGTATAAATAAAGCAAGTAAAAACTAATTAAAACCAAAATTTACTGGATGACTTTTTAATACCTGTGCAATCCTTTCAAACTTTGGTAATATTCATTGCGCCTTGAAACGAGGGTAGTTGATCGCGTTAACAATAAATTTTATTTGCAATGAACATATAAACAAATAAAAATTAATCTAAATCTCTGATTTTTTTTATACAATAAACCGACTTGTAAAAATTGGTAATGTCCATTGTGACTTGAAATAAGGGCAAGAAACTTTTATCGCGTTAAACAAGCACTAGTTTTTATTTGTGATATCTGTACAAACAAACAAAAATATCTTCCTATAAGGTCCTTCCAAAACAGCATATTTAATTTAATGATGTCTATTGTGACTTGAAATAAGAGTAGTTGATCGCGTTAAACTAGTTTTCACGTGTAACGTATGTACTGTACAAACCTGACAATCAAACTATACGATTTCTCATACAGTACTGGTAAAAAAAAATCATACTTAATGATGTCTATTGTGCCTTGAAATAAAGGTAGTTAATAATAAAGGTTGTTCGCGTTGAACACAAATTTTTATTTGTTATATATGCACAGAAATTTGCTGTTAAATGATACTTGCAAGACAAAAAATCATATTGTACTTTGATGATGTCCATTGTGCCTTGAAATAAAGGTAGTTAATCGCGTTAAACAAGAACTAGTTTAAATTTGTATGTACGTACCAACAAGTATTGTACTTTTCCTACATATACAGTAGATATAACACAAATTTCAGTTATTCAATATTGTCGATTGTGTCTTGAAATAAGGGTGGTCAATCACGCTGAACGAGAACTAAATTACATAGCTTCTCGAAAAATTAATGTAATCAATAACATTTCGTACAGGTTAATGAAATTCTACGAAATGATTTTTTTTCAAGGCAACAACGTTTTAATATTCAAGGCACAATTCCTTCAATCCTTTTCGGAAGATGAAGAAGCAGAAGAAAATGAATTACGATGTTCAGTTTTTATATATTTATCATATTCCCTGAAACAGTTCCGATGTTTATCTCGGAATCAGACTAACAAGCTTTTCAAGTTCATCAAAAAAAAATTAAAACATGTTTCGGGAGTTATTTATGCCTTCAGCAATTACATTCTAATTGAATGGAAAACCACAAATTTTTTGGTCGAAAACCAGTTTTCCAGTGTCCTGTTTTACAACCATACCTTACAAAAAATAAAAATTTGTACTGTACCACCAAAAAAAAAGAAAATTGAAACTATGTTACGTAATGTTCGTCCACTTTTTTTGTACGACTTTGAACAAAAAAATGTAAACAACAATTTCAAACCTGTGAAATTACGATTCGAAAGTTATACCCCAAAAAAAAAATGTGGTTTAATTAAACCACATGATGGTTACGAAATAGTTACCACATTAAAGTAATGGTACAACTTTATAATTTAAATGATACAATAAAAATTTGAATGGTACAACCTTTAAATGTTGCAAAACTAATAGGGTACTGTACGGGTCCCCGTTGCTTGTGGCTAAAGGCCATCGTTAGCAATGGCATATATAATCAATCAACTGTAATTAAATCATGGTCTTAGTTCACGAAGGTTAGAGACCATCACAACCGGGGAAAAGTAACCTACCCTCGTGAATTGTAACCATGACCCTGATTCAATTGTAGCTTATCGATTACATATGCCATTGCTAACGATCGGAACGACCCATACGGTGATTCTTGATCACAAGCAAAAGCGTCGTTTGT
>JAQIWH010002592.1:0-23794 GCA_034695005.1 Cryptops parisi | reverse complement strand
TGCTGAATACTTCTTTTGCCATTTACTCAAAACTATGAATTGTTACATGCAACGTTATTCCGGACAAGCCTTCAATTGTCGTTTCTCAAAAATGAACCAATAACACCGAATGTCTGACACGACATTGATTCCTCAAAATTTAACAGATTCAATTGTCACGCGAGACTAATCTGTACACCAAATTTCAAGTCTCTACGACGACGCACGGTCCTTGGTTAAAAAAAAATGACATCTACGATTTAAATCATTGAAACTTTTTGAAAACCGTTTAAGACGCCAAGCCAAGTTAAATAAAAGCTTGTAATAATAAAAAAAAAATTCGTAATAAGCAAAATTTGTTGCTGACGAAACAACGTTATTTTGTGTGTAAAAAAAAATATATTCCATTCAGCATTAAACCTTTTAACTATGTTACTTTTTTTTTGTATTAAGTAACAGCAACATTAAGACCAAACATCACTTTTCTTACATTAATAGCTAACATTAAAACAAACTCTTGCACACAGTTGCAGATTTAAGTATATAAAAAAAAAATATTACGACCACCTGTAATAAGCGATAATAAACTGGCGTCTTAATTTCGTGTGAAATTCGTTCAACCGGTGAAAAATATATACAGAAAAAAACCCACACAAAAACCACACATCATAATAAATGTTGTCCATCTGGAAATTCTTTTTGGGTAATAAACTCAATACAATTACGCAAAAAATATATATATATATATATTAAAATAAAAGAGATCTATCAGTTGGCACTTTGAACGTTTTAACAGCTATGAAACGAATTTCTTTTTTTAAATATATTTCTTCAACCACGCGATCAAATAGTAATAATAATAATAATAATAATAAAAAAGATTACTCGTTCCAAGACTTTAATTTCGAAAATTCATGAATTATAAAACAAACTCCGTGCAAATGAAAGTAGAAAAAAATGATAAGTTTTTGTTTTTCTTCTTTTTGAACTCGTTAAATCGTAAAATTGCGAATTATAGTCCATTTGCCATTACTTACCGCTCATCATTAGCGGAAAATTAAAGCATTATGAAGACGTTAAAACTTTACTCCATCTTTTTTTTATTATTTACTTGTCTAATAATCTAAAATAGCAACACTTTAAACTTTTTCGTCGAATAAAACAAATTTTTTTTTTCACACACATTTTTACGTACACACCTCAACCTTGTGGTTTTGAAACAACGGCTGCATCAGTCGTAAAATATATCCATGATTTGAGGTTTCCAAGCCTCGAGCAAAGGCACAGTAAGCACACTTTTCAACGTTTTTTTCGAACCCTCAAGTGAAACAAGTGAAAAGTTAAAGAAACAACTTCTCGAAACACGACATTGAGGAAAGCACAGAGAAAATTATACATGTAGAAATAATTTATACATATTATTTAAAAGAGTGAAATTATACGAATCTAATTCAAATTTGAACCGGATATTGAGTTGTACAAAAAACGACAGTGGTTCTTTCAGCTGGTTTCTGCGTGAAATAAAATTCGGTTCAAATTTGAATTTCCCAACACCGTGTTTTTTGGTTTTTTTTTACAATGTTATTAAATTATTTTTTTTTTAAAATTAAAAAAGGGGCAAAATCTGAATACTAAATAAACTACGATAACTTTTCTCAACTGAGTACCATAGTCAACTAAAACTTTCGTACATTAAAAAATGTTTTTTTTAAAGCATACTCTTTATATAGTGTCATATACAGATATCGCCTACTGTAAAACAGCGTTTAAAAACAGCGTTTAAATTTGATTTCTGCATGTTTCGAATTATGCGAATTAAAATTTGTGCAAGCTTTGAGTAATTTATGCGAGTTTTGAGTACTTCCATTTTTAGTTTCTGCAATTTTTGATTTATTTATTTATTTATTTATATATGCGATTTTGTTTTTTACATTGGACGGTTTTTGATTTATACGAAGAACTTGTGCGGCTCTCGTTTTATGCGTTTATTGATACACTGGACTATACAGTATATTCTCATCAAGGACTGTAGATGGCAGTATACGCTTCAATTTCCAGCTCGCTCACAAACTCACAAGTGAAGCTAATATAAAGAGTGCGTCAATTCGAGAAAACGATCATTTGACTTATGGTTTGTCCATAGGGTTGCATATGCATACTATTCCGCTAGGTTCATAGTCCCACTCTTTCTAAATGGTTCACCACCAATAAAATTCTTTGTCTATGACTACATCATGATTTTAGTGGCCTCATTTCATTCACTAACTCAGAAACTGTAAAAAGTGAATTTGATTCACTGTGGTTCAACACGATCCAACTATAAAGCCCACACCTCGAAACGAACTGACGATGCAAACGGTATTATAACTTACTATATATACAGTACAGATGGTTGACAAATCACCCTGTAGAAACTTTCTTCCACGTCTCGTGGACCCCTGGGTCGGTATCCCTCGGTCTTAGAGAAGCATCGGTGCCCTTTTTACTTTTAATATATGATTGATTGATACGAGGGGTTCCCGACTTGTGGCCATTCTCATTCTCCTTCTTAAACAGATGCTAATAGGACTAACGAGAGCAAGCTTTCCTGTCTATCCCAGCAAGTTTTCCTACTTCCTGCATCTGTCCACATATTTCACGCTGGTAACCCGCATTGTCGTTTTAGATATATACACGAAAAGAAAAAATTGTATGCTTTCAGTATGTGTATGTAAGTATATTTATACAGGATATATTTACAATACACAGTTGTGTGTATATATAAAGTACCGTAAATTCTCAGCGTGTATAAAAAAAAGTCGGAAGTGCGTAGTAAGCATCATCATCATCATGGAAGGTGGTGGGATAAAAGAGAGGGACACCCCCTATTGATTCCTTTTTTTTTCCTGTCTCTCTCAACTCATCGATTCTCCCCCAACCTAGTAGGGGGGCGATTGTAATAACATGACCTAACTCAATTACAGATGTATAAAGATTAGGAATGAGCGGCCTCCATGAATAATGATAGGCGTGAATTATGAATTCCAGGATTCATTTATTTCCCATGACATGGGAGTCGAGGGACGAAGCAACATCGGTCACTTTCTACCCAGATCTATACTATGTATATATACGTGGCTATAATACTTGGGGAGATTCGTCCCCCTCAAAGTCTATCAAGGGACCACGCTACTGAGAGGGGGTCAGAAAGCAAAAAAAGTGAGAGAGAAATGGCCAACCGGTCACTCCTCGTCCCCCATTTTGTTATTCCCCACTTCTCAAGCCAATGTTGGTAGAAGATATAAGAATAAATATATAAAAAAAGTGTCGTCGTAGACAAGAGTCATATGTTTGAAAACACGACCGCAAGCATAAAAAAGAGAGTCTCTTAACATGTGCGCATTGCATCATTTCAAAGACCTAGGTAACAGGGTCAAAATGAACAGGATTACGAGTTTACTCGTATTTTTTAGTATTGTTTGTATAGCTTAGTATTGCTGAGTATTTATTTTTTATATATTTTTTAGTATTAGGTCGAATAGTATTTGCGTTTTACTTAAATACAAGTACAGTATTTTTATGAAATGACTGAAGTTTTAAAAATTTCTTGTATCGTTAAAGAATTTTGCAAAAAACGTGGTAATTTTTTGAAAATGTACAAAATATTGATGTTTTTAATGTAATTCGACACGAAAAAATATTTTACGAGTACATTTAATTTTCTAAAAAAAAAAAACAACAAAGAAATTAAATTCCAAATGAAAATTCCAAATATCGACTAATATAATAAATTTAAATCGAATCAGCTGTAAACTTAACGAGCTCTTCACTTCACGTGACGACGAAATTACCAATTTCGGAGCACAAAATGAGACAAAAAGAAAAAAAATAAAACTCCAAAATTTGTGCAAATTGTTTTTGTAAAGAACAAAAAAAAATAAAGGAGCACCGTACAAATTTGTGCTGTTACTTCTTTATCTGCTTGCTGACTGGTCAGCTGGTCAGTGCGTGGGTGCATTGATGAAGAGAGGGAGAAAAAAAACTAAAGAACCAAGATAACGAGGTTTGCTCCTGTTTGGCCAGGAGAACCTTGGTGCTACAAGCTTTCCTACAAACCACCCACACATGGCTACTGTGCACACACGCACATCTTTGACTACTACTAGTACTACTACGCGTGGCCATCCGACACTATAGTAATGAGATTCAAGAGAAAAAGCGTTCGTCGCCTTCGCTAATAACCATTTGTGAAGAAAAAAAGACAAAAAAATGGAAGTAAAGGAAGGGGGGGGGAGTCTTTCCGTTTGGTAGTGGTTCACACCCACCCTCTCTCTCTCATTTTTTACTTACAGATGTTCTCAAAATTGGCGTTAGGCTCTTCGCTCAAACTGATTCTGCAAACTTGATGAAAAGTTGGGCCAGGGGCTGAAAATGAAATTTGGGCCACTAACTTCTTGGCGAGTCCAATACACAGGACCAGGCTCTGATGGCGACGTGACTTGCAACGAAAGAAGCGAGGGGACGTAAAAGAAAGAAGAAAACGAAAAAGAGGAGAAAAGAAGAGCAAAAGAAAGAAAGAAAGAAAGAATGACTAAAAGAGAAGAGAAGAGGAGAAGAAGAGAAGATTTTCTTCATCCTTCTAACCTTTTCCTCGTTTGACCACTACCACACGTGAAACGAAATGATTCAACGATGCACAGAGAAAGGTTCTAAAACGACAAAAATTCGCGTTTGTCGATGGTCGTTGTCGCAACGATGGACAACTTTCTCAACGCCCCGATGCACGTGCTTATTGACCCTTCAAACAACGCTGATTAGAAACGAAAACAAACAAAAACAAAAACAAAAGACTAACAACAATGACCTAAACGTTTACACGCAACATAGCACACACCACCAAAGTGAATCAAAAGTCTACCTAGGTTTCTTGAGATGACTGAAAAAACTCTAGGTTTTCTCAAGCTTACTTTACACTTTGAATTTTATAGTGTTACAAAGAAATAAATAAAAAATTGCAGTTTTTCTTTGTTTTGTTTTCAAACTGTGGATAAAAAGATTTAGATAAAAAAAAAACGTATGAACTGAACAGGTTGCATCTACGAATCGTCCTGAAACGTCGGTTTCATCACGATATTCGCAAAACTTGCAAAGTTATGGCCATGTGAAATCAGCAACAACGAGACGTGAACCATTTTTTTTTTTGTTCAGTAACAGTTTGTTATAAATAAGATTTCGTCAAAATAAAATAAAAAATATTATAATATATTACAAATAAATAATTGAACCCATATTAAGGGAACTTACCTGCAGAATATGAGTTCCCTGATGCTGTTCAAACACCTCCATGGCTACGGCTGTCATAGTGCGAGGTCTGGCTGGCCCACCTATTATAAAACAAAATATCATTAGTTTATGAATTCACTACTGCAACAATATAATCTACATATATTGAAAGAAAAAAAAACCATTTAAAATATAAATTAAAAAAAACCAACAAATCCCAACATTCGTTCTAAAATAGCATTGAACCATTCACACACACACACCATTCACACACACACCATTAGTCCTCGGGTTATGAAAGTTAAGAGTTAAGAAGTCTGCAAAATCTCGCATAAAAAAAAAACAGCACAGTGAAACCTTTATATTTATCATCATGCCCCTATATTCGTCAACTTCAATATTCATCACATTTTTCGGCAAAGTAATGCTCCGATATTCATCCAAAAATTTAATATTCGTCATCAAAAGTCACAGTCAAAATCACGAAGAGTCAATTTTTAAGAAGAACAATATCATAAAATATTGAAAAAAGTAAACTAAACATGGTGTGGCGTGCTAACAGTAAGGCTTGGGTAACAAGACTAGAGCAAATCCACAAAGTATTTGCAAATTGATTCAATATATTCGTCAGATTCAGTATTCGTCAGTTTTTCTAGAACAAAAAATTAATCACGAATATAGAGGTTCTACTGTATATGAAAATTTTCCATTAAAAATTTGGCATTTGCGCCACACATAGCGTACACATTTTGAAAGAAAAGCAGTAGTAATGATCAGTCAACTTGGCGCTACTGCACAAAATCGTATAATAGCGAAGCTTTGTCGCATATAACGATATAGCTAGCAATAATATACAAATCGCATAAAAAAACAAAACTCGGTCAATTGATTTAATTAAATATAAATAAACAAACAATATCGTTCAGGAATGTAGAACCATTTTATAGCAGCAAAATGTGTCCCTTTATTCAGTCGGATAGAAAATTGGGAGAGTAAAGAATGATGGTCGTCATGAATCAATCGTCGTTTTTTGGTTTATTTTTACTTGTCGAAGAACAAGAGGGTGAGGGGGGAGGGATGAGAAGGAACAGTATAAGAAATTAGCATAGAGACGACCGCAGCCGCCAAAACTCTCATCAGGTTCATTATCAGGGTGGCAGTTGTTGTCCCCAGGTAACGTCATTCGCCACTCCTTTAAGCTAATACATATAGATATACTGTATAGGTTTTTTTTTTTTTCCATTCCATCTACCACTTCTTCTTCTTCTTCTTCTTCGTGTGTCTTTCTTTTTCCCATTCGTGGACTCGACGAGATATGCCATTCAGATAATACAGCGCCAAATTATTTCCAAGACCAACGTCGCATTCAAATGAGACTCAACGAGCTAACGGTGTCGAATCCTATTCGTTTCACCAACACCACCGACATGACCTTTTACTTGTCGTATTTATTTTACCAAAATCAATTGCTCGCTTGATTTTTATATGTATCTGTTGCAGTAATTCGAGACTCTCAGTATTCTGTTAAGACTGTAGCGACTAGATTTAAAGGAACCGTTTCGTAAAATCTAAAAACAGATGTTAAGGCCAGTTTCATTTCATACCAATTCAGTTTTCTTATTCATTTTATAACAAAACAAGTAGGCTACATTAAAAATGCTTTTTTTTTTAAGAATACGTTTTGTATATAATTTTTGCTTTATGTGAATTTAGATTTATGCGATCTTTGAGTTATTCGACATTCGCTTTATGCGAATTTTAATACATCGATCTATTCTCTTTGGTACATTGGTCTATACAGCGAGTTTTGAAAAATTATTTTCGATTTCTGTAAATTTTCAATTCGATTTGTGCGACTTTTGTTACATTAGACTTATGTTGTTTTCGATTTATGACATTTTTGGTACATTGGACTAGACAGTATATTATCATAATACTGTATACCTGTAGATAACAGTATACATTCAATCTCCAGCTCACTCACTCACAAACTCACAAGTGAAGCTAATATAAAGCGTATAATTAGCTTGGATATGTACTTTCTGTTTAGCCGCTTGTGGCGCTACTTGCTTGTACTTAAGTTATGGGGTTGGAGAATAAGTTGGGTTAGTTAAACAAAAACGTACGGTATTAAATGTATGATTAATGAATTTAATAAATCAATAATGTTATTATGTATAATGTTGTACGTATCATCTATTGTTTTCTAGCTCTGTGTGGGTGTATACTGTATGTGTGTGTGTGAACACAACGCGGTTTGTTGTTAGCAACAGGTTAATAAGTAATAAAATAGCACAACAATGAGGTTTACAATAATTCTAGCACTCGTCATTGTTGACGGGCATACAGCTAGTAATGTGTAAATGTATTGTTGTATGTATAATGTAACTAACATAACCTACCCCAACCCTTAACTCAAGTATATGCAAGCAGCGCCACAAACGGATCTTTCAGCTAATCGGAACGTACCTGTTTTTTTTTTACTTGTTTTTAATAATATATATCAGGGCAGAAAGTCTTAGTTTTTTTTCAACAAAAAAACAAAACAAAACAGAAAAATGCTCTATAAAGGTCTGAAAAATATTGTAGGCTGAACGTTGAAGAACAACGGTAATAATCGTCACTCACTTCTATAAAAAAAAAAAATAGTCATCCAACTGTCAAAGCGTTGAAAGGAAAACAATTTCGCCGACTTTTTCTTGCCCCACAAAAGGTGCAGCTATCTAAGCTGTCCAAAAACTCGACACAATCAGGTACAAATCAAACGCTATTGTCACCGAATGATTTGACTCACACTTCATGTGGGCACCAAACGTTGAAAAGGGAATGGACAGTCAACACTCTAGGGGGGTGAGATAACTACCATTGAGTGAAATAAAAAAGTGTCAAAAGAAAAATAATATAAAAAAAAGAGGGACTAATTCAACTATTACCACACCTTTTCACTCCAACCCTAACTTCCCAAGCCTAGAAGTGACAGAACTTTAACCAACAATTTAACCGTAGCAGAGAAAGTCACAGTAATAACAACATGTGACTGATTAATCAATTTCCTACAGTATGAAACATTTCATTATACGTATATAACATTGGAAATTTCAACAACATGTATTGAAATTGGATCGTCTTAAACCACACAGAACTATCTCAAAGCTTGAGAAAACGATGGTTTCGCGTGTGGTTTTTCCATAGGATTGCATGCTATTCCGATTGGCTCATAGTGCCTTTTAACTCTCACTAATTGGTCCAGCGATATAAGTGTGTGTGTGTGTGTACATCATGAATTAATGGCCTCATTATACTCTTTATATTAGCTTCACTTGTGAGTGAGTTGTGAGTTTCTACATATAAAAACAAAACAACTCGATGGGTTTTGATGAATGATGTGTCTATGAATTCGTCTTAGTCTATCGAGTGACACTGGCTATATGACTTCAATGAAAAACCAATATAGCGGACGCTACATGCCATATATCCATTATTTTTTCAACCCTCCTACAAACTAAATGGCTTGATGAATTTCAATGAATGAGGTGTCTTTGAATCCGTCTTAGTCTCACGAGTGTCACTGTCTATATGTTGTTAATTAAACACCAATATGGCTAAGGCTATACGCCAGTACATAAAGAGTATCCATAGCTGGGCACAGTTAATGAGAAAGTTAACTTCATTAATCGTCAGTTAACGGTCTTAAGTTGATGGACTTAAGTTAACGGACTTAAGTTAACGGACTTAAGTTGATGGACTTAAGTTAACGGACTTAAGTTAACGGACTTATGTTAACGGACTTATGTTAACGGACTTAAGTTAACGGACTTAAATTAACGGACTTAAGTTAACGGACTTGAATTAGCGGAAAATGTAACGGAAGTTAATGAGTCCGTTAACGTTTTTCAAGCTAACTTAAAAGTTAAATCGTTAATCAATTTTTTAACTTCGTTAATTAACGATTAACGGACTTGTGCCCAGCTATGAGAGTATCCTTAAAAAGCATTTTTAATGTACCGGTACTTGTTTCATGCATAAACTGTAAAACGCGAGTTAGTTCACTATGGTTTAAAACGACCCAATTGTAAATAACATAGTTAATATCAGATCACTTGCAAGTCACTTTACTTTCATAGAAAAGCACAAATAAACAAACAAACACACAAAAAAAAAAACAGAATAACCCTAAACGAAGCTCATCAAGGATTTAAGCCAATTTCTAAACACGGTATTTAGGCTAATAACTTACTCGGAACCAAATTGCTATATCATGGTATTTCTTTTTCAATAACCTATTATGTAGTTCTCATAAAACCGCCAATTAACGTTGCCCGAGGCCTATAGCCATGAATGAAAAGGAGAAAGAAAACGAGGGGAGGGTGAATAATAATAATAATGATGATGATGATATATATAAAAAAAAAAATTTTATATTAAAAAAAAAAGAGAAAGAAATCATCCAACAGTAAAATGTCGTCATAGCAGCTGCTTTTTGATGGTGGTTGTTTGATTTTTGATTTTTCCTTATGGAACACGAATGTATCATCTCCTTCGGCATTTTGCAACTGATGGCACTATAAACGACCAAACAGCCCATTGCCACAAGGTCATGTCAACTGAGACAACTTTGGCAAAACAAAGCCGATTGAAGAAATAATCTCAGTAATCCTCTCCCTCTCACCTGGTCAAATATAAAAAATAAAAATAAAGACACAAAAAAAATTAGTCGTGGTTTATCACCTAGAGCTCAATTGCAAGCATTGTAAAAATCGGAAGAAAAAAAACCGCCATTGGTCATAGCTCATACCGACTTTTATGACCTCCAACCAAAAACAAAATGAGCCACTGAAATAAAAGTACAAGTCTTACAGTTTGGAGTGAAATACGAACAACTTATTCTACAACGCAATGTCTTCAGTTATTAACAATCACGCAATTGTTTTACGTACACAATCAACTTTGTTTTATACTGGTACTCTTTATATTAGCTTCACTTGTGAGTGTGAAAGAGTGAGCTGAGAATTAAAACCATCTACAATGGTTAATGAGAATATACAGTATTGTCCAATGTACAAAAAACGCATAAAACGAGAACCGCATTAGTTCTTCGCATAAATAAAAAAAACCGCATAAGTCCAATGTAAAAAAACAAATCGTATATATCCAATAAACGAATAATCAAATTGCAGAACTCAAAAATGGAATTACTCAAAATTCGCATAAATCAAATATCAACGATCGCATAAGTTCAATTTCGCATAAATTGAAACGTGTAGAAATCAAAAAAATGGATGTTTTGATTTCGTACATAAAAAAAAATGAAAAATAAAAAATACATACATTAAATTATACGATTACATACTAATATACAATTTAAATTTATGATAAATCGTGTGTATGATGATCACAGAACTATCACCAATAAACAATTTTTACGGGCAATCTATTTTTCAGTCAGAGGTCGTTTATCTCTCAAAATTGTATTTAATTCTCACATGTCTTAAAAAGTCCTATTCCAAGTATCTCATTTGTTGAATTTTCCCATAGCCAACTAGTATTACTTATAGTATACTGCTGAAACAAATAATTCTTGTTCGGCAACTAATGGGTAGTAGCCCACCTTCAGGCATTCGGTCGCGAGACATTCCCTCACATTTAATCCCGCTAAATCGAAATCAATTAAAAACATACCCATACAGAGATATAAAGATAGGTATGAGAAAAAAATGAGCCTATTGATTGCAAACGTTTGATTATACATTGTACGCCTTTCGTTGCTTTACGACTTTGGCGATGGGAACAATAAAGTCAGTTGTGCGTTTTGTTTTTTTTTCTCTTTGCGAAGCCTCCGAGTTAAAGAGCCTGGAAGCGCCAAACTCCCAACAACCCAATGATGAAGCTTCCAATGAACAATAAGCATACGGAAACCGCATCGTAAACCACACAACCGCTTCGAGGAAAAACACCCGACGATGGTGGAAAATGTGAAGAGTGAGAGAGAGAGAGAGAAAAATGAGTGGTTGTAAAACCTTCGCGAACGGAATTCCTTAAGATAACCAACCGCAATACAAGTAACCGCCATCATCGAGAAACCCGGATGCTGAAAAAGCATTCCGACTTTCATATAACACAGAACTTAACAATGAGTACTCGCCTCTCATTCATCAAACACAGTTTGCCGCCAACTTGGCTTGTTCGCTTTTATGACTACCCACCCCTACGTTAGAGTAGAGTCCTCGATTTATGCGAGTTGACTATATATTATAGCGTGTACCTATGTTGGGAATGTGGTGAAAATGCTAACTCTGCGTAAACTTCTCGCATAAATCAAAATTAGATTATTTCAAATTCCCATCAAGTAGTGAAACTCAGCGTTCAGTAATTGTACACCACTGCACGAAAATCGTATAATGACGAAATTTTCTCGATTTCGTATAATGACGAAATTTTCTGCCTAAAACGAGCAAGTGGATAATTTTTTCTTAAGTTAGTCGTATATTACCGGAATCGCATATAAAAAATTTGTATAAATCAAAGGCTCTCGAAGTGATCACTGTGAAACGTGCAGAACACATGTTCGTATTGCTATTTAAAAGTTTTAAAAAACTCCGCTCTAGTCCTACGCTATGAAAAAATAAAGACACTCAATATGCGAAATCAATAGACAGTAGAATCCGGTTATTACAATCACGCATAATATTATCAACCGCCTATTGTTCTTTATCATAATTAGTCGGTCCAAAACCACTGTTTAATGTTTTTCATCCATTGTTTAATGTTATCAGCCGGATCTTGTTATCAAAAGCACTAGTCCCAAATTGATCATGGTTTTACTATAGGCCTATTATAACAATTGGCAATTTCACTACAAACACCTATAATTTATTTATTTATTTATTTATTTATTTATTTAAACATTTGACATCCAATAGGGATAAAAATCACATTTGTAATTCACAAACATAAAACATAAAAACGATTGTACCGGTATGTTAAGTATACAGAATATGGGTAAATAATTTGATGTTAAAATGTGCGCATACGAGTGCACAGTTAGTTGATTGAAGAGCTTATTTCCAAAACGTCTTTTCTCCATTATAATCATTTTTTAGATAAGAAGCCCTGACAACTATTTGTGCATCGCTGATTCCAAATATGTTATTTTCAAGACTCAAAACTATTATGTTCTACTGAAAAGCACTCATCAAAAACCACGTTTATATGCAAAGTCTATGGGGAAATGAATAAAAAAAAACCCTGTTTCCTGAAAAATTTGTGTTTTTGGATTTAAGACGTTTTGAAAATAAACTCTTCAATTAATTGGAACTGACTTATGACGAAATGAAATAGAGTTCCATATAATGAAAAGTATACGGAAACCACAATTTCGCCTCAAACTATATTTATAAACCACTAAGAGCAATCCTATGCTTAACAGTGAACGTTAAACTCTTCAATAAAACACACAACGTCAACAACAACAACAACTCATCCAACTTCCTGGCTCGTTTTCCATTTTAATCCCCCTCTTCAACATGGCTGGCAAAGCATCAACATCAACTCCTTTTAGGTGCTACCCTTTAATCGCTAATTGATTTTGTCCATTGATCCCCTATTTGCTCCAACACGCGCCTACAACCAAAGCATGTATCATCATGATAACCCTTTGGCGCCCTTTCGATCCGACAGCGGCGGCTTCAAAGGATTACAAGGCCGAGGGTCCTGCTCTCATCATTCCGAGCAATTAGTTAACAACTCCGAGGGTCAATCACTGCGAGCTTAATCGACTTGATAAGGGAAAGGGAGACACCAAAGGGATACTACTAATACTACAACAACAACAATTTTCCGGACGAGACATTTTGCTACGTGGTGGTGCTGAGGACGCGTTTCGATTCGAACTCCTCGTATAATAGTCGTTGTAGGAACATAAAAAATATATATGTATATAATTTATTTTTAGCCTTGAGCGATGACGGGGCAAATGACTCGGAATTTGTTTTTAAAGAAAATGATCGAATAATGATTTGAAAAGCGTAATTATTTTAACGTGATGGGTAATCATGTCGAACGTATAAGGAAAGTGGTCGCTCGTTGATGACGGTCGACAAGCGGGGTGAAAATTTGAGGAAATAAAGTTGATGTGTTTGCAAAAACAATTCCATTTAGGTGTTTTAGATTTTCCCACCCCCCTCCCCTTAATCACGTTTAATGCGCGCTCTAAGTGTTAAAAACAAGTGTCATGACTTAATTTAAACCTTTTTTCAAGTACCTAGTTTGCGTTTTTCTACATTAAATACGTATTGACTTTAATAAAAACAATTTTCCAAGATATAAAAATATGTACTGCATATAAAAAAATAGCCATTACACGGTGTCATCTGTCATGGTACGTTGCTAGCTTTGATGACGTATAAGACACGCAAATCTTAATTAATGCAATTATTTCTTTACCATGGTTGACTCGTATCAGTAGTATTTTGAAAACGTTAGGCAACAATTTTGGCGAAGGAAAATTAATTCGATAGTACATGATTTATCACTAGCAGCATAGTAATCAATAGTGTTGCATTGAGGTTAAGTGCCTATACCTATAGATATAATGTATGTAATGTATTCAATGCCATCTAGGATTCGAAAACGTGTTGATGGTTATCCTAAAACCCTTATCGAAAAAAAATATTGAACAACTGCATTTTACGATATATTAATTTGAATTTGTAGATGTATAGAACTGTTATATTTGACCAATGTTGTATATTTTTACGTCTTGTTTTCTATTGTAACTTAACAATATTTTGGTTTAAGGACATAAAGGAAATAAATAATAATAATGTATAACGTATAATCAGCGCTTTTTTTCACAAGTTACAAGGGGGTACACGTACCGTATAACTTTATATTACATGGATATTTTACCGATAATTCATCGATTTTCTATCGATAGTTTCGATATTTGTATCGATGTTGTATACTAAAGTATGTTTATAAAAAGGTTATCAAAATGCAGTTTTTGTTATTGTACCAATTTGCAGTTATATTGCGCAACTAATATCTTTTTTTTCTGTAGTTTTGTTGCTTTGTTACTAAATGTAATATCTACATAATATGGGTATTATTATACAAACTGATTTTACTCCTTCTGTGAAGAAATGCGGCTAGAAATATAAAACATTTAGAAAAACAAATGTCCAATAATAGATAGTCTCATTTTGTAGGGACAAAACGTAGGTTTATAAACACGATAGGGACAGTCGGGATTTTAGGAAACCAAATAGAGGGGGAAAAAGAAGAAGAAGAGTCGTTGCCATTGTCAGCTGATTGCGAGGAACGAGTGACCATCTAAGAACACCCTCACTGATTGGTCAGCGGGCAGAGTTTAATTCAGTTTAGCCGCTGCCTCGGACCGGAGGAACTTGTGTTTACTCAAGACATCAGAGCAATCAGTCCCCTCGTAGCCTCTGAGTATCCCCCAATAATGCTAGAAGAGGACACATACATACAAGAAAACGCAGGGGGGAGGACGAATAGGCCTAAAGGGACAGACACACACGAAAAAAAAATAAAAACCTAGAGGGTGGCCAAAGCAAGCAACCCAACCGGAGGAGGTCTCTCTCCATCTAGACAGAGACCAGCTGGAGTGTCTCGAGTTTGATTTACTTCGAGCAACGAACGAAAAACTGTTAAAAAAAGGTTTAATTCGGATTAAACTCGGGAGCGAGCCATCATTACATTCGATAATCTTGGGAGGCGACGGGAAATGCTTCGGGCAATTTTTGATACCGAGGGGGGGTCGGAGAGAATATAAAAAATAACACAGATTTAACTTTCTATCCTCTTCATTTCCCCCCACTCTATACAGTGTTGTGGCTTGAGGTGTAACTATAACTTTACCGATTATTTCCCTAGGAATCACTATAACCACGGAGGAGAGAGACACGCCCCCCTTTAAGCCCGGACATATAGAAGTTAATAACAACTTGTACGATGGATAGTTAACCTACCAAAACTCTTTAGCTGCTGGCCATCGAAATTAAACGGAGTTGAGCTTTCTCATTATCTTTTTGCGACTCATATTTCATACGTGAACTACGACAGATGGAGGACGACGTTCAACCTCCATGATAAAAATGTACTACGAAATAGCTTTACATGGTTCTTTGCTGCTCAACTCGTAACAGGAATAAATACGATAAAAAACCAATACAAAAAAAAATCAATATATAAATTACACAGGGTGTCCACGATGATCTGTCTATACATCTATCTATAAATCTATACATTTTAATGACACAGTTTGAAGGAAAATGTGTCTATAACCATGACTAAACATGCTAAATAATAGTGAACATACTAGTTTCATGAAAACGTTAGTTAGTACACCTTCACATGGGCGCTTCTGGTGGCGAATATCTAACTAGGCGGTAGTCTAACTCTAACTCACACCATGTGTTCTGCAACATTCCCCCAAATTTGTCAGAAACGTTTGAAATTTTCAAACTGGAGTTAGAATGCCTCATATTTAAAATGTTTTCATAGTTCGAAATTTTTCGAACAAAAATAGATGAAAAAACACGTGTTTTTCATGCACTCGTTCACCAACCATCGCCTGTGCTTGGTCGCTCAGAGTCGTCATTTTGGAAAATGAGTGACTGCAGCGCCACTGTGACAGAGATGCACACGAAAATTGCCACAAACTTTGAGATTCTGCTTCCGTTCCACCAAGAATCACATATGACTTGATACGAAAAAATAATAAGAGTTCCAAATGTTTAGATTTCATTGTGAACTGTATGTAAAAATTTCGTATATCGAATTGCTGCGTTAGAAAGAAAATTATTACAAATAAATCGAATCGGTTTTAGGAAACAAAAATATAATAATGTACACCCTTTATGAACCTCTTTGAAGCGTTTATTTCCAAAACGTCTTAAAATCCAAAAACACACTTTTTCAGGAAACAGGTTTATATATTCATTCGCCCACAAACTTTGCCCGTAAACGTGGTTTTTGAAGAGTGTTTTTCAGTAGGAAATAATGAGTTTTGAGTCTTGAAAATAATATATTTGAAATCAGCGAATGCACAAATAGTTGTCAGAGCCTCTTATCTCAAAAATTGTTCAAATGTAGATAAGACGTTTTGGAAATGAGCTCAAATTCACGTCATCATCCAACAACTGATCTAACAACTTGATAAGAAATCCAAACTACCTTCACCAAAATAACCGGTAACAAAGTGAACGTGATATAACCATCATTTGATCAAGATTAAAGAAACAAAATATTTAGCACCTAGAACCAATCCCAATTTAAAAGAAAACAAGAAACAAACAACAACAACACCACAAAAAAAACTTCCTTTAAAAACTCCAGTTTTCACACCAACGTTCGAGATCCCTTAAAGGCGTAAACATTACATGTAATAAAAAAAAACCACGGTAAAAAAAAAGGGATATATAAAAAAATAAATTTCGGCCAAAGTTTTCCTCTTATAGTCTGTCATCTGCTATAGCTATGGGGACGTAGCCAAAGCGATAGAGAAAGCAAACGAATGGCATGGGGCACCTGGGGCGCTCGAGCAATCAAAGCCTCCTCTCCACCTGATGATTAGCTGGGTAAAGCTGTCTCGGTTTGGCTTCACCCTGCAATTTACAGTTTAAGGTTTCAATACTACGACATGAGAAAAACGATTGGGGGGCCATCAAAATCTGTCCTCCCTTTGTCTCTTGCCCGGGTGGGAGGGAAAACGCCATTAGGGAATAAATAACGAGAATACATATAAAAAACAACAACAACACGGATTACAGGATGAAACGCCAACGAAAGATTGAAGAAGAAAAAAATTCGGAGCATAAAATTTTCGAAATACATCGGGGGGTAGTATATGATCACTGGGAACACCTGCCTAAAAGAGAACAAAAAAACGTCTTACAGAACAACTAGCGATGCTCGAAGCTATTATAACATTAAAGCTGTATTATTTTATTATTATTTTTATCGAGTAGATTCCATTCGGAATAGAAGAGTTTTACGATAAAACACAGCTATAGAATTTAGTTAATAATCGTAACCTTAGGTTGGAAGGGAGGGTCTCTGGTATTCTGCAGCGAATCTAATTTATAATTCAGGTACAGCACTAAAATGAGTCTAACTTGACAGCATCGCACCTAATGTACCATAAGTCATGTCAATAACGCGGTGTGAACACTTCCATATAAGCTTTCGAGTTAAACGAAGCCTGAAACAAAATGGTTAAGAAAATTTGTGTGAATCAACGTTCTGATCTTTGCAATGCTACAAACTTGTTTGAGCAAGTCAACTTCTTAAAGACAGTGATCTGATGACGCAATTTGATAACAGATAATGACGAAAGGTATTGTGAATGCTTTTTTATATTGACCAGGCATTTTTAAATATAAATTTAACGTTCAATTTACATATATCTAATTCAATAAAATTTTATTAAAAAATGAAATAGAATAGCCGCTCAATCTGATGATTATTAGCTACTTATCGATGAATACTAAACTGCTCATTGCGAGCCCAAATGAGTTTTGGTTTTTTTTGCAGATCAATTCGTAACAGGAATAAATAAATACGATAAAACACCTAATACAAGTAATTAAAAATAAACTTCGGTGTGTGAAATACGCCGAAAAAGTGGCTCAACGATGTTGACATGTCGCCAAGAAAGAACAATAGGACATCCATGAAGTTCTGATACATTGTGTTGTCATGCTAACCGTGTGGATTCCCCAAATTTCAACTCTCTAGGGTGAGTCGAACACACCGAAAATGTAGCTCAACGATGTTGATCACAAAAAATAAAGTTAAATAAAGATGAGTTAAAAAAACTTCGTTGTTTTCCTTTAGTAGTCAAGTGTTACTTCGGATGGATCTGTTTTACATTCAACAATGTGAAGCGTAAACTATATGTAGTAAACTATGCATGTATGTTTCTTTAAAACAATGGGAAACGAACATGTGCTTAGTGCATCAGCAACACTCTACCTAAAAAAACTACTTTTCACGTACCAATAGCTCCGAATTGACAGAATATTAATTCCTCAAAATTTGATAGATTCAAGTGTCACGTGGGAATAAACTGCGCCCCAAATTTCAAGTCTCTGCGACACGGTTGAAAAATGACATCTACGATTTGAAACGTTAAAACTTTTTTTAAACTGTTTAAGACGTCCGGCAAAGTTAAATAAAAGCTTGTGATAAACAGATGTGCAATAAAAGGTTGTAACAATAAAAACACCTATGGACAATAATATACAAGAAATTACGATGCATAAACATTGCTATGTGACATTTCCATAGCGAAATGCTTATCTCGACCAAATCCAATGATTTTGCAAATCTAGTCAAAAGTTACAAACGCCAACTCATGGATGTTTTTTTGTAGTGTTCCTGGCGAGATCAGGAACAAAAGAGAAAATCAACGAACAAAAATCACTTATCAAACTAACCTTGATAGACGCCATATCAGTTTTGTTGCAAATTCATGCAAGAGGGTTTAATTGTTTTCGGCAGGTGGGCGTCAGAACACAACCAACAACAACTCGCTTATTGTCGTTGTTATTTACTTTTCTTGTGTAGTAATGGAATATAAAGGTGGTAAATAAAATATATTTATTTTTTTAAAAACAATAGGCAAAGGGCAGTAGCGGGTGTTTTGGCACCATTGGGTGAAAAGTGGCAGCACCCATTTGTCTCTCCAAAGGGTGGAGACCTGACGACCCAGCAGGACTTTCTTATTGTCTCTATGTTTTCTTCTCCCCCGCACAGAATTATGATTGCTAAGAGTTGTGTAGTTGTAAAAAAAAAATTGTAAGTTACCACCGCTCGATATCCATCGAGCCAAAATGATTGATCACTGGGGGTCTTAAAAAAAAATAATAAAAGCGAAAGATTGCATTCATAAAGGTGAAAATGTGACAATGCTAATCAATAAAGAGTAAAATTAATGAATCTCTACCAGCTTTGTGAAAAGTGTTTTCCATAGAAAAATAACTCAACCCTCAAAATCATTTTCCTCCGAATTGACAATCTAAATTCCTAGACGTTTATTATTTATTCGCACGCCCAATGTTAGTGCAATGCAAAAACACCTCCTCCCTTAGTTGTGTAGGGTGTACGAAAAATTATTTTTACAAATATTTTAATTCGGTAGCTCCGCTTGTGGCTACTTGCTACTTGTGGCTACTTGTACTTGGGTTATGAATTTAAGAGCCAGGTTAGATTAGTTAAAAACAAACAGGAACGTATTAAATGTATGGTTAATGTACTTAATGAACCAGTAATGATCTATTATTATCTAAATAACCCGTCAAAAATGACAGGATTATTTTTACGCAATTCATTGTTTTAACTCATGTTGATTCGCAACATTCGTTACAGTTATTCATTGTTTAAACTCTTATTACTTGGCAATATTCGTTACAGTTAGAGCATAGACTAAAGAGATACATGGTTAGAGTCTCTTTATGGTTAGAGTATCGATTTCGGCATTTTCATACATGGTGGCGCTTTCATAGCTGGTGAGTAGGAGCGCTCTAGTCTTTTACTATAGTGTAATTAAAAATGGTTTTTTTTTTGTTTAACTAACCAAACCAGCTTCCAAACCCATAACCTAACTACAAGCAAGCAGCACCACAAGCGGGCCTCTCAGCTAACCCAAAAGTACCTTTAAATCATTTAAGTATGTAAACTTGTAAATATAATTTTTGCAGAATCAAACCCTCGCATAACTCGAAAATCCCGCCTGTACATATTTTTTAATAATATTTTTCACTGTGAACACCATTAAATTTTTGAATATGTGAAATCATTTGTAAAAATCTAACAATTTTCAATTCACTTTACACCTGATAAAAAAAATAATTATTATATAAAAAAAAAACCATTATATTCTTCCTTTTCATATTCCATTCCCTGAAAAGTAATATAAAATCTATTCTCCTTTATCACAATCCCTGTTTTGACACAACCCAAAAACTTGTTGACAGAAAAATTAATCCTTTAATTCCAGGGTTGCGACTTTTTGTTTTTATTTCCAACTTTTTTTTTTTCAATATAAATAATCGTTTGGCGATTTATATAAATCCAATTTCAACCAAACCAGTGTTCGTTGTTGTTGTTATTATTTGAAGTAAGAGGAAAAAAAAATAATAATAACCCCATCCCCTGTTTACACGATAAAAATCAACGTGTCATTATTATTGTCCACTGGATATGGCTAATGATGGTAGTGGCGAGAAACGGATTGCACGACTGAGCTCGTAATTTTCACAAATAATTAAAGCGATTCGCATCATCAAAGAGAATTCCTCCGCGTTTAATTATAAGATGTAAAAAGATGATATATGGGAGCTGCGAGAAATATTAATATCAATTATTGCAAATGGCGGAGATGTCGTTAATCCACTCAACACCCATTTTCACGAGCATTTATCGGCCATCCAAAACGAAAAAAAATATATATATATATATATCGTATACATACATACATATATATACAGTACATACAAAAAAAATATAAACATAAAAACCTACTAAAAGTTAACACTCATTAAAACCCCCGACAAAATGATAAATATTCGTCAACAAGTAGTAGCACAACTGCTCCCAAAATTCGCGTTATAAATAAACCGTGTTAATCACCATCAACGACCATTTTGGTATCAATTACTATCAACTGGTAGAACTATGTAATGAAATAAAATCGGTTATTATGTAGTTTTTTTTTTAAAAAATTTAATATTATTATTTTCAATTAGCTCATTCTAAAAGTCAGAAACAACAATCTTAACGAGAGAGTTGCAACACTCGGTTTGAAATTAAAACAAGCCCAAATAATTTTTTTGTTCTAATTTATTCCTTCATTACAGATAACATTCATCACTGTCGTCTAGTGCTAATCCAAAAAATGGTTGTTTTTTTTTTCGTCGTTACCAATCGGAGGAGAAGGTGGAGAAGTAAATTGAATAGTTTTAGAGGCCATCGCCGAGAGAACAATAATAAAATAACCACCTCGCAACCGTCACTGGTAATTAGAGAAGGTAAGATAAGGGCCGAGTAATAGCATAAAATATATATATATATATATGAGAAATAAATTATTTATCGTTTTATGCCTCTGGTTTCTTCTACTTAACAAACCCCTGATATCAAAACGATTTTAACATGGCCCGCAGATGTGGCCTACGACAGAGAAAAACCCTTCAAACTTCATTTGTGGTGGTGGTCATCGAAAAAGAAAACGATTGAAATCAACCAACTGACCTTGGAACCCAACTGATTTCATGTCCAACATGTACCACTAGTAGTAAAATAAATAACAAACGAGCGTATAGATCTTTCAAACTAGACGTAAGAAATCCCACTAAGAAAATTAAGACGGAGTAAAAAAAAAGACTAACAACAAAAATTGAAACATAAACAACTAAAGCGACAAAACGAAATGGTCGTAAATTAAAACAAGTTATTTTTTATTTATCGAAGCCCTAAATAAAAAAATAAAAATAAAACTAATTATATCTACTATAATAATTTGTTAATGTTAGTCTATCGACCTAAGTCTATCTAGCTCATTGGCTCAATTCAAAATTCAATTCAAGTTCTCAAAATCTAAATGACCTTTCAATATTGTCACCGGATGACGACAGGTGCCCGTCGATTGGCGGGCTTTTCACTAATGTATATATATATATATATAGTTTGTATGCGACAGCTAGGTCCTGTGCAATTTTTTTATTACATAAATTAAAAATTTATATACAGTCGAGCCGACGTAAAATGCAGTTGATGACGATTTTTATACTCTTTATATTAGCTTTTCTTGTGAGTGAGTTGTGAGTTTGTGAGTGAAAAAGCTAGGAATTGAACATACCATCTTCAGTCGTTTATGATTATATACTGTATAGTTCAATGTACCAAAAAACGCATAAAACGAAAAACGCAGAAGTCCTTTAAATAAATCAAAAACCGCATTAGTCCAATGTAACAAAATTGCATAATATTACTTCACTTTATTGCGGTCCACTTGGTATACTGGAACAAAATAAACAATAACAAAAAACAATGAATCAATAGAATTCACATGATGAACAGAATATTGTCAAATGCAACACTGTTATTTTAAACAGTAATGTGAGATTGTAAAATAAATAAATAAATAAATAAAATTCAAGTTATTCATGATGGCCACTTTTCTGATGCGTACTGGAAGAAAATTTCATTTATGAATAATTCCATATAAAATAAACCGATCGAAAATTGCAGAAATCAAAAATCGAATTACTCAAAACTGACATAAACCAAATATCAAATTATTCAACGATCACATAAATTCGCATTAAACCTTAATTCGCATCAATCAAAATTCGCATAAATCGAAACGTGCAAAAAATCAAAAATAGAAATTACTCAAAACAAGCATAAATTGAATATCGAAACATTCAAACATACTCGAATCATTCAACACTGTATGTACATACATGTACATACAGTATATGACAGTATATAAAGAGTATGCTTAAAAAGCATTTTTAATGTACTGTACTTGTTAAACGTTGCTAACATTCGGTTTTATGGCGCGTTTTCTTGAAGAAACTTGACAACGAACAAATCTCAAAAGATGCAATAACTACTAAACAAAAAAGCCAAGAACAAAAATGTGGAACCCTAACCATCTTCTCGTAAATCAGAGGCAGCATTTTTTTGGTGAAATCGGCCGTAGCCCACCAAATAGTAAAATTACAGTGCACTCGGCATGCACGGTTGGCCGAACTGGCCACGGTCGAACAAGACCATGACTTCATCATCATCACTAGCATCATCGTCGTCATCTTCTTCCTTCTTTTCTCTCATTTCTCTAGCTACTTTTCAACGTACCCAAAAGAACAAACTATTTGCTCGTTCAGCCGAAATATTCTTCGACTCTTCCCTCTTCGTGTGTCATCTCCCTTGCACGACAGTAAAACTTGCGTCATTTTCTTTAATATATTTTTCTTTCTCTTAAAACAAAAGAGTATAAAAATGCACTGCTCAAATAAAATCTCCCCAAACAAAGAGAAAAGAAAGATGATTTCCCCCCTCCCAAAACACGAATCTGGTTGATGAGAAAAGATGGTGAAAAAAAACAAAAACTAAGAATGGGGGTAAAAAGACGAATAGGTTTTAAAGCTCGTAGCAAGGAGATGGAGCTTGAAGCGATGAGAAGATGAATTGGACTTAAACGTGGTTATGGATGAAAGAACGGCTTGTTTACGGGTTTGTCGACTGAGATTGTTTTGCTGCACGACAAATGTTGTCGACACGAACTCGCCAACTGTGAAAAGAGCGACAAACAAACTCGTCCGAAATCCCAAAGTTTTCTTTCATTTATTTTTATACAAACAAAAAGACACAAGTGTTTAGCGCGTCCTTTGATCCAAAAGCCAAACTCCCTATCCTAATAAACTGATTAAATATTTTTTTTATTTTTTATTTATTCATAAAACGATCAGAGCAATCGAAAATAACAACAAAACAACAAAAACTAGTCAATAAGATTAAT
>JAQIWH010002591.1:0-23795 GCA_034695005.1 Cryptops parisi | reverse complement strand
TACAATTTCGTTTATATGTGTGATATGAAATACTTTAAATCCATGATTAATTCTATTATTGCTTATGATAACTTCGTTAAAATCGTTTGATTCACGTGGTTATGGTAATATACCTCACATGTAGACAAATATATTTTTCACATGGCCTCAAATGGCAGCACCGAAGCTATGCCCATAGAGACAGAATTAGGTAACTAATAAAACAAAATTATTTTTTGGCCGGATTAGGTTAGATTAATCAATTTCAAATGTGTTTCACATGATTTTTTTTTGTTTTCCTCTAACGTAACCCGGTCTTTAAACCCATCTTCTAAACTTTCGCTTTAGATACCGCCATTTGGGAGGTCCTAAAGTGCATGTTTACCAAATATTTTTATATACAGGTAAGTGGGATGCTAGCAAGTGCAAGCTAGCCCGTGCATGGCACGGGGCTACGTTTAGTTATATAATAATAGATGACTATAATAACTCATGTTAATTCATAACATTCGTTCATTGATTTATCCCCGTGCTTAGGGAATAAATCAATCAATTAAAGGAACCAATCTTTCTTCTAGTCTTGTTAATTTTTCGTTAGTCTTGTTAATCTTTCTTCTAGTCTTGTTTACAGTACTGTAAACAGTATAACGTGTGCAAATAAAGTTAATTGATCAATCCACTTGTCTGTCATCAATCAGTAAATGCACATGTTTTACACGCTTGGTACAATGTAATGATGCACATTCTAACATCCCCAAACAAGTAAACAAGATAGACATAACCTCCTTCAATATAAGTTTATTGACACTTACGTTTCAATCTTGCGCTGAAGCCACGTAGACTGGACGTCGATGACGGATGTCTCGGAGGTGGATTCACAGGAGTGAGCGTGTTACTCTTTTTCCAAATGGTGAACACGATGATGGTGTAACAGGCCGAGATGATGACGAAGGGAATGATAAAAAGCGATATCGACACCAATGTCATGTACAGTTGCCACTTCCACGATTCGCCCAAGTCGATCCAACATTGAGGCTGACCTTACAGCCAATAACAAAAACCACCACTAATTCATTTTATATCAGTTAATCATTTTGCGCTACTGTATCGCAAGCCTCAGAATATCGTGACACAGGACTTTTTACTTAGAAAACTCATCAAAAAACAACATCTTAAAAACTTTGGTATTATTAACAAAATGTCGTGTCATTTTGCTCAGTTCAAAAAAAATGTTTCGCCTTGAAAATTTTCTTATGTCACGATACTGAGATGCGGGTTATTAAATAATATAGTTATGATAATCAGTAATATTTTTATGATTTTTATGAGGTGTAAGTGTTAATGAAAAAATAGTTCTTAAATAATTACCTTCGATGTAAGTTTCGCCATATAGAGCGAGTATAGGCAGCGAAAATAATGCACTCAAAGCCCACGCTGTAATCACCAATAATCGAGCTCGTTTCCCTGTCAATATTTTTTTACAATAATAAATTATTAACTAATAGATACAAAATTCAATCAATATAAAGGTTAGAAGAATTTTTACAAGATTTAAATTCTCAAGGTTAAAAGTTGGTAAATCAAGTCATTGGAATCGTTCATTTTTCAACGAGGGGTGCTGAAGTTTAATATTCACGCTTTTTTTCTGCTGTTCACACGTACGGTTTTATGGGAAACAAAAAATTGATTTTTTTTATATTAAATTTTACAAATATCAGCTATATTACGTAAACTTATCAGAAAACTATTTGACAATGATTATAGTTATTTTTTTTCCAGCAAACTTAACGATTTCAAGCATAAAAACTCAAAAACCTCTATCGGACTACTATTACTTTTCAACAAGGAGCAGTGAAGTTAATTTTATCCATTTTTTGTTTTTCAATTTTCTATCTCGAACTTGATTTTACATTTATTTTCCGTTACGCACTACACTACTTATAAAATATAAATTTATTAAGACCTCCTGACACGCACAATTATAGGCATGGCAACTCAAAACAATTTGTAGAGAGCTGTGACGTCAGCTTTTTGCCAATCAATTTTTACTAGTTGGGTAAGACGCTGACGTCACAGTTCACGAGTTGCACGAACTGCCACAACAAAAATTGCGTGGAGTGTCAAAGAGGCTTTAGATAATAGGCCTACAGCGTTTTTTATTAATACTCTTCAGGCCTAAGCGATTATTTTTGTACCACTCTAACTTTCAATTAGCAGTGGTTTAGTGGACTCTTTGCACAACCTATTTCTTCAACTCCAAATGTCATTTAAAAAAATATATATATATATATATATTCGGTCGTGACGTATAATCTTTGTAAGCACACAAACAAGCTCGAGGGGACCATCTCGTAAAAACAAACCATCGTAATGACCGATGTTTCTTTCGCGCCATTAAACATGTCCGAAAAGGGACTATAATAATACTCTAGCGTTATTAACGACAGCAATGCGCAAAAAAAAAGTTTATAACTATATATATGTAGTGGAGTGGGGGTATTTGATTACTACTCACAACTGCCAGAGAATTTCATAGGATGAGTAATCGCATCGTAGCGATCAATACTTAGAGCGACGAGCACGTAAGTGGACGAATACGTGACCAGGACCTATATAAAAAAGTCAAAGGAAAAATTCAATCACTGCTTTTACATTCTCCGCACATCGTGGTTTATTATTATCGATGCTTTAATAAAAGCCACGAGTGCAATAATGCGCTTTTATTTTTAATGAAAAAAAAACCCACTTTGAATGAGACCTAAAAAGTTTTATTGTGAACGGGGCTTTACCTGTAAATAACGGATGATTTTACAAGCGACGTTGCCAGCATTCCAAGAAACTGTCACTTTCCAAATGATGTCAGTCAACACGCAAATCAGTCCAACTGACAGATCTATATTGAAATTGATATATAGGTTAATATTACCAGGGTTAGGAGCAGTTTGATATATGTACAGTACAAAGTATTTTTGCGAAACACAATATCAATACAATCGTAGGTATCGATTGAAAAATTCTATAAATAATCAACTAATTAATACTTTGTTTTTATTGTGTAAAATCTAAATTATATAAAAACCATGTATCAATATGTTACCGGCAATGTATATAAGCCAGGAATTGTATATAATACCTTGCATTTTATAGCAAAGTTTGAAATTAACATTGAAATTAAAGGTCTGCCTAGTCACAAATGTGCACATTGAGAAGAAATAATACTACAACTAATTACTGCTATCTTTTTTCTCCTCCTGGTATCACGTGACGAAGTTGAGCCACGCCTACGCCAAGAATCAGGAGGCTCAAGTAAGTACGGTGTAGCAAAGTACTGGTAGTAAGGGCAAATAGTTACGTAATGCAACACTTTTGATTTAGATTGAATTTAAGCTTAATTTTTTCTTTTAAAATGTTAATGAATAACCTAAACTAACTTTAACAGTTTTATACAAGCTGATATTCCATACTTTGCAAAAAAAAAGTCAAGACAATGAATACAATGCTTGGATTCTATACATTACCAGCAACAAATATACTCTAGTGTATAGTGTTAAAAAACTGTACTGTAGTATAATATAATGCTCTATTGATTTTAATAAATACATTATAAAATCAAACAAAAATGTTGATTAAATGCTAATACTGGTTGTTGCGAGTTGTTTTTTTTTCTTCCATATTTGTTTTGTTCAAAAAGACGCCATTAAAAAAGATTAAATTGCCAAAATCTCCAAAACCAAACAATTTTTTGTCTGTCCATTATTCATTTTAAGACGCATATGACTCTAGGAATGACAAAACTGAATAAATGGTATACAATTATAAAAAATACAAAAAAATATTTTAAAAAATCTCAACATCAAGTCCCAGAAATGAAAGTCGTTTGTAGTCATTTGTAAATCTCATATATACATATCTACGTGTAAGTGTTGTGTGTGCTTACATATATACATAAATATTGACTAAACGTCAAAGAAAATGGAGGAAAGCACTTGAGTTGATTCATTCATCATTCTACGAGATGAAATGTATATAAACAAAAAATAAAGTTTCGATATTTTTTACCTTGTTAAAAAAATCCTAACGATTTTGATTCTATTTTTATTTTTGCCTTGTTAGTTTTTTTATAACAAAATTGCATTTTAAAATGTTATAAAAAATATTTCGTTCAACGATATTGTACATTTTATATTAATATTTTGATTAAATATTGTGTGGATTTTTATGAAAATTTAGATTAAGGATATTTGGTTAACCAACGACGGATTCTACATTTCACCGCCTACCGGCAGTGTATAGAATCCAGATGTTATACAGAATGCCTAGATTAAGTTGGTAAAGTATGAAATAACATCTTATATACAAATGTTTAAGTTAGCTAAGATCACAGCTAAGATTAATTTAGGTTAATTTACAACATTTTCTTAAAAACAAAATTAAGTCCAAATTTAGCCGGCTTTTCAACCGAAACTAACTAAATTTTGCGTTTTAAACCAAACCTAACTAAATTCCGCGTTTTAAACCAAACTTTAACTAAATTCATAATAATTTCAATGCTGATTTCATACATTAACTAAACCAGGCTTAGCATTCTATATAAAGCCTCTATTCTATTTATTGTATGATATAACCATTAAAATAAGCCAGATAAAAATTGTAAAGTGAGAAAAAATTAAATTGAAAAATACTTAAAACAATATTACATTTCAAATGATAAAATAAATTAATCAACTTTTAAAAATTAGTTTATAAAGTGAAAAAGAAATTTAGCTATCTTCAATAAAATGTTATTTACAAAAAATTTCTAGAAAAGTAAAAACTTGTAAAAAATATTTCAAAGAAATGTATAAAACCTCCATTTAACGATGTTCTAAGAAACCTAATTTTCAAACATTTTTTTTTCATTATTATTTTTGTATAGCTTTTAAAACCATTATAAAAAATCACGATAAACAAGACCTCAATGTAAAAGGAAAAATTAAAAATATTTGTGACAAATTGTATACTTTTTCTCACGAAAATTACCAATTAAAGTCATTTAAACCATTTCGCAGGTGTTCACTTTTCCAAGAAACCAAAACATCCAAGAATTGATGTCAACTTTTTTAATATAAACCGTACCACCGATAGTTTTGCTTCTATGGTATTTTGATATTGCTTTCATAATAAACTTTGACAACTAAATTTCCTATCATAACTTAAAAAAAAATAAATTCAACTATCATCAACTATATCAAAGAGTCGGCTTCATTTTCAAATCATTAAGTCACGTGCTAGTTTAGTTATTTATGATACCATTCGTTTGGAAACGTGTAATGTAATTTCAATGCAATGACATAGCACGCAACACAATAAATATAAATAATAATAATAATATAAATGAATCCAATAAAAAACTACCATTCACTATGGTGTACGTTGTATATAAATAAGCAATATTAAAAAATAACGTCGATAGTGTTAAAAGTGATAGGTTAGGAAAGTTATTTACTGCGATGGAGTGATGACGTCACGGTGACATTTATTACACTTGGGTCCATTAAAAAAAGATGGCGGCGTGCGAGTGATGGCGATTTATTGCTCGGACCCGGTGGAAATGCAATTTAGCCACTTTTCCAAGTGCCACCGTAATGATGATAATCCTTTTTTTTTCATTTCTGGGGTCAGCAAGTGTAGTAAATAACAACAGCAGCAGCTACAAAAAAGTGTCGTGTCACTCCCAAGAAAACGACACAGATGCTAACAGTTTGTTACCAACAAAAAAAGATCGATATTTTATGAACTTGAAACTAGAGTGAAAATAATGTATTGATAAAATGGATTTTAACTCGATATTAACATTTCAATAAAGTTGGGCTTTTCTGCAGTGCAATGTATTGCCTAGCAACGCCAACAAAGCAACAATGCTTCAAGCTAGCAACGCTATAAATAACAAAGATGCTGTTGCCTAGCAACGCAACAATGCTGTCGCCTAGCAACGCTATAAATAGCAACGAAGGTACTGTTGTTGCTCAGCAACACTTGGATCTATAAAGACTCGTTTCTTTGCAAAACGTGTCGTTAAATGAAGCGATAGAGGTAGTAAACCGGGTTTATAACTTTTTTTATAAAAACACATCACATTCAGGTCATCCCTTTAAAAAATATAGTTGACAGAATAATGCGAGTTTTAAATAAACGTTTTAATGGTATTATATCCATTGATTTTACACTAAGTAAATGTGTTTACAGTTAGCCACAACTTTCCATACCGCACTTCATTAATTACATTATTATCTATACAAACATACATATAACGGCACGGTACCCACCATGAAACTTTACAAAAACTTGACATAAAACATGTATTTGAAATTAGTCTTAGTCCGCCAAAAAAACATAACGTCTTTAGGGTCACCCTGTATATATATATATTTAACGGTAAGATTGTAAAGTAAATAACTCAAATTCACTAACTGCAGTAGTATTTTTACAAATGAGTGTATGGTTTATGTTATGTTATTTCTTCGCAGTATGTCTACTTCTTTAAGTTAAATACTTCGTTAGTGTGTTAATTAAAAACTCATTAACGGACTTTGCACCTTGACGATGACACATACACTAGTTTCTAACACCTTGAAACATTAACAAACGAGTGCACTTCCAACTTTTTAATGCCAAATGCGTCGAGTTGTTTAGATTCGAATGTCGATAAATTGTGTAAATTTGCGGTGAAGTGCTTTAGAAATGTCTCCAACAAAAGCTTTTCGAAAAAGTCAACACGTTTAGCTGCTAATGAGCAAATTATAGTTAAAGAAAACATTAACTATCATTAATATGTTCTTGCTTAAACATTGAAGTTGATTAAGAAGAACCTCTTTTCGTATTAAAAGAAAATTCCAGCAAATAATCGTAAACGAGGGCTAATAATGAGAAAAGTTAAAGTGAACTTGGTCTTGATAACGATTTCGTGGTTTTGACAAATAGAAAATTTGTAAATCTAAAGTTAACAGTGCATAAAAGACAATTCATACAGTATAATAATTCATATACAGAATGAGTTTCAAGTATGGTTCCATGTTCCATGGGAATACTCGAAAGGCTACTCCAATGAAAATGTTGAGTTTTGGATACAAGGGCACCTCCATAGGAATTTTTACAATAGTGTCATTTGCATTGAACTTAAAATGAAATGTTAAAATAAAATTCTGTATTTTCTTGAAATTTTATTTTAAAGAAGTCGCATTGTCACATTGGGAACTGAAGTCATAGTTAGAACGTTATGTTCCATTTAGTCAGCTTATTGTCATTTCATTTATTTCCAACCGAAATAAAAATTGATCCAACAATGGTGCAGGATGTACTACAACAGCTTCTCTACAAATCACTGATACTATGCAATGGAGTTATTTGGAGATGCATAACAACAAACATAACTTCACTGCATAGTATCAGTAACTTGCCGCAAGTCAAGTAGCAACATCACACTATTGTTGGTTAATTTTTATTTTAGTTTGGTTGGAAATAAAGTGGATTCTGACTGAACGGAAGATTGCCTACAACAGCTGTAGGTCATAGTCTCCAACGTAACAATAAGAATAGAGCCCCTGTAAAGAGCCCCTATCAAGGTTTTATTATATTTAAAACTCATAGCCTTTCCAGTATCCCCATGGAACCATACCAAAAATTCACCCTGTATATATTGATGATTTGTACCAATTTTAATTTTTTTTTAAATAACAAGGTGTAAAAGATCGAGTATTTAAAATAGCAGTTATAGTTCGTAAAATTAGTGAACATTTCATAAACATTTCGCAGAGTTAAGATCGCCTGACACACGCAATTTTTGGTTAAACAACTCAAGCATTTAGTGGACAACTTACGCCGGATTCTTGCCAAACAGTTTTTATTGGGTAGGAAAGAAGCCGGCGTCAAAATTGTCCAAAAATTGCGCGTGTCAGGTGATCTTAAAATATTTCGAAAATGAAAATTCAATAATTTGAAAAATGAGTAACGTTGCACACTTACTAAATTAAAAAACAACTCGACATTAAAAATTCGTGCACTTGAAAAATTGACTTAAAACATTTCGTAAACTTATATAAAATTTTAAAAATTTGAAACAATTTGTAAACTCACCAGCAAAGGCTAATTGGGTGATAAAAAAATTCATCCTCGATTTTTTCGACTTGGAGATGGTCAAAGCAAGTATCACAGAACTATTGCCCATTACAATGAGAATAAATATGATCCACAGGAACGTCAGTTGTTCAGTCTGTAACAGAGTAAAAAAAAAATTATATAATGTATATACAAGTACCGAAATATAAAAAAAACTAACCCCTCAATACATTCCAATTCAACTTTCAATCACACAACTCGATTTTAGATAACTACATATATTTTAAATTACACTTCGTATCTCCAAAGAACAAGAACTAAAAGCCAACGTAATGAAAATGTTCACTCTTTCAAACAACCAATCAGAAAAAAATGTCCAGCGAGGATGTCGTATAACCGACTTTCATCTCGTTTTCCATTTCCGGTTTGCTACCCAATTTTGACACTAATCAACGGAGAACAAAAATAACTTTTTATACAACCCCAACTTTTTTTACCCCCTAACTTAATTAGATGTCAAAAAGTTATATATTTATAATCAACTTACACTAAACTCAACCAACCACGCCTATTTATGTATGCAATGGATACGCGAATTGATTTGTTTGATAAATCGAAAGACACGCTCTGATTGGTTGTTTTGGCAAAGATTACTGCGAAGTATCGTGTTTCGTATTTAGAAATTTGCAAAACAAGACTCCACTTCGGAGGAAAGTATCATCGTAAATTAAGTCTGATTAATTTACATGTCAAATATTCTCGGCTTTATACGAACGTGTACAAAATGAAAAATTAGATTTAAACAGGGTGTCAATTTTGAGGTTTCGCTTACGCTAAGTTAAAAGCAATAACTTCTTTTTTTTTCAAATCGTATAAATTTAGCGAAAAATCTCAAATTTCGTTAAATGTAAACATCGTATTTTTTTGTGCTTATAAAATAAAAAAAAATGAGATTACGCTGTCACTCTTGGTTTGCCACAAGCACCCAACACATTCTCTAAATTCAAAATAATAAAATAATCTTGTTTTTGGGGAAGTTTAACTCATCAACACAGCAACATTGCTGTTGCCGAGCAACACTAACAATGCTATCACGCAGCAAAAACGTAGTAACATTGATCAGTTTTTCTTGAATTCTGGCTGCTTAGCAACAAACACAACGCTATCGCATAGCAACAACTATGCCGTTACCTAGCAACAACTATATCGTTACCTAGCAACATCATTGCGAATGCACTGCAACAACGCCTTCACGTAGCAACGTTTTTCTTGAATCTGGTTGCTTAGCAACACAATGCTATCGCGTGACAACAAAATGATCTTTCTTAGAATCAAAAAGCTGTTACTTAGCAACACAAAACCGTTACCTAGCAACAACAAAAACGTTGGCAAACAACAAAATAAACTAATTGCTAAGCAATGTTTCGCTAAGCAAGAGAAACCACGCAGTTATTTATACTGTAAGTTGTACTAAAACCACATTATGGCAAAATAAAGTTCAACATAAAGAATCGCTCGAATTAAACAGACTTTCGAACTATAATTTTTTAGTATAATTAAAATATATTAAAAACTGAATCAAATGTTGCTTAATGAATTTAGATTGGTACTTAATGATTTCTATTTGGGGTTTTTAAATAAGCGTTTTATACTAAAAATCGTGTGAGTTAAGTCATATTTGAATAAATTATGTGAATACATATCATTCGCAAATTATTGGTCCAACATTCAGTACATAAAATGAAAAAGAAATCTAAAATTAAAGTGCTTACCTCGTAAAAATAATAGGAATCCGTTTTTCCATGGACACGACTTCGATTGCCCGGATGTAGAGCGAAACTCAAGTTATTTGGATCGGATAGCTCATCATCTTCAGTTGTCACCAACATCGTTGATGTCGCCATTTTGTGTTTTTTTTTATCTGTATAAATCAGTCACAAAATCCGGAAAACGTTGAAACAATCACTTCAACATGTCAACCACCAAACTGTGCAAATCCATAAACAGCTGGCATCGTCGATTCGTTGCATTTCAACGTTGGCGTTTTTTCTTCCAAATTTAACGACACCCTGTACAATTTTGGAAACACTGTTGAAACACATGGCATCATCGTTACACTTGTCACTATCAATTCTCCTCAATAAATAACTATTTTTTCCTCGCACATTTACAAAAATAAAAAAATTTATAATCCTGTCAGGAGCAGTTGCGAGATTGGCTCTAGTTAAAACATTTTGTCTCGGTTTATATTTAACAAAATAAGGGAAAAAAATCTTCTTCCTGTTCTTCTTGAGTTTGAAGTGCCAGAAATTTTAGGAACGATTTTGTTGGGCTTCTTTTTTATCTTGAGTTGTTCAAGTCGTACAACGAGTCATCGTAACGAGTGATGATTACAAGCTGTAAAGAAAACCGATACCATCGTTATTGACGTCAATAAGAGAGGAAAATAAATGCAGTTATTTCTATAAAAAGTCATCTCACTCAAGGCAAGTTAAATAAGTAATAAAGCGGAGTTTTTGTTTCACCCTGTATAATTGAAATTCACTAATGATGAAAGGAAATTTTACGTAAGTTTCAATTCACATTCAAGATAAAAAATTATCGTTAACCGATAATTCAACTTATCGAATATCGAAATTATCGTTAACGTAGTATAGCAAGTGATCAATTTTGAAATGATCGTTAACAGAACAATTTATATTGAATGTTTAGAATTTATCGAAAACTTATGAATGTAACAAATACATTAAAGTCTCGGCATACTGTATAGTGTATGTACATACGTAATGCAAGAAAATCCATTTGATTTTCTGCATGTTTTGATTTATGCGAATTTCAATTTACACGAATCAAAATTTATGCAATCTTGAGTAATTCGGTATTCAATTTTGGAATAATTTCAAATTAAAAATCCATTTTTAATTTTTTGCAAGTTTTCATTTATGCGAATTTTTATTATGCGAAATTTAAATTTATGCGATCCTCGAGTCATTTTATTTATGCGAGTTTTGAGTTAATTCCATTTTTTATATCTGCAGTTTTTCAATTTCTTTATTTATACATTATATTTTGTATGTGCGATTTTATTTTACATTGGACTTGCAGTTTTTTTATATAATGGAAGGACTTATGCGGTTCTCATTTTATGCGTTATTGGTACACTGGGATTATACAGTATATTCTCATAAACGACTGTAGATGACAGTATACGTTAAATTCCCAACTCACAAACTCACTCAAGCAAAGCTAATATAAAGAGTATGAAAATATCGATAGTTAATCGTTAATATAAACAATCGAGACTCAGTTAATCAAAATCAAAATTATCAGCGTCAATCAAAATTTTAACCACAACCCTATAAAAAACTAACGTTTTCGGACTATAATACAACCCACCAACCATTTTAGGATCACTCTGTATAAATGTCATCTTTTGGTCTTTTTGAGCAGACATGTTTACATAATTTAACTCCAATTCGGTAGTTTGTGTTTATTGGTGGATTTTCGAGGGATCATATAACTGATTTATTTCATCATTAGCATTTTTTCGGTCGAAACTGATTTTTCTTTCTTTTTCTTCTTGTTCCAACTTTGCTAATCGTAAAATCCGGTTCTTACATTTTTTTGTACGGTTTTACGATACAATTTTTTTTTGTGAGCTTACTTTGACGAGCTAATCAAAAGGTTAGCGACTAAAACAAGTTTGAATCCCTAAAATTGCTGTCTTTCTTTTAACACACAAATTGGCGACAAATCCTTTTGCAAAATCTTACGTGACTTCAATTCCAACCACAACAACAACACACACCCCAAATTCTATTTTTTTTATATATATATCCATTTATAAAAATACAAAAATATTTTTATTAAAATTTTATTATAAAAACAGTTATTTATTTTTTTGAAAAATAAAAATATAATACTTTTATTATGAAAGGTGAATATAAAAGGATTGAAGAGTTGTTTTGTTGTTGTCTTGTTGGTGGTAAAACCTTTGATTACTATGATTTTCTCTTTACGATGTCACGTGATTTTGACATCTTGTCACGTGATTTTTTTTTTTTTTTGGGAACGCTTTTATTTGAGATGGTTTTGCTTTTGGAATTTCAGATTAGAATCGTGAGTGGTATGATTTGAAATAATAATTTTTGTTTGTTATTATATATATAAACTTTCTAAAATATGTTTGCAAAACATTTAATAAAAATTAAATATCGGGACTGTAACGGAAATTTCTTATTTGATCTGTCTATTCTTTAACTATATCACGCATCACACAGCAATAAATACAAATTGATAACAAAAGATTCTATTCCTAAACACACAAGTTTTCTTTCCCTTCAATTGCTTTGAGAAATGGAACCTAATCCCGCATAAATACAGACGCATTCCAATAGAATGTACACATCAAAAACGCATAACAAACTATCTATTTCACCAACAAAATACATAGTTAAATACTTTACAGCAACACTATTCAAAGATAGAATATTATCGAATTGTCTTTTTTCTTAATTTGAATTTATATAGTTTATTATAGTTTTTCTTTGCTCCATCTGGAATGTATTATAATAAAATAAAATTAAAAAAATATATACGAACAATTCCATGGTTATCAACATAACACATTTGGGTTGCCAATGTCTAAAGACCATCTGACACGATCGACTTTTTCTGCGATTTTATTACGGTTTGATTCAACCCCACCAATGGCGTGGTGTTTTTCTCGGTTGCAGTTGATAGAAACGTCACCATTGGTGAATTGCAGATAAAAATCGCAGTAAAATCGTAGCCAAGTCAATCGTAGTCGTTTCATTTCTCCCCAAGAGTAATGCATCACTTTCCCATCAAACAACAAACACGTCGTTTGATGGGTGTAGTCTTTAATGTTCAGTGCTCAATGTTTAATTTTCTTCATCGTGTAAAGACACGATTTACACTACATAAAATATGTTATGCATTTGTTGTGGATGTGTTTTTTTTTTGAAACTTTCAATGGTAGCAACCCTACCATAGTTATAGTTACGTCGCTTATACGTCATATACAAGTATTATTGACGTCTGCATCGATTTACAAGTAGGCCTATTCTTAACGTTTGTGTAAACACACGTTATAAACAATAGGTCTATACTAGACATGTCAATGTAAGTAAAAGTTCAAAATGCGTCTCTTTATAAGTGACGTATCTTATACAAACATCAAGTTACAAGTTGTTTGAAAACGCGAGACAGGTGTCGCTTAATACGAGGGAATCACAGGATTTATAGCAAAAGGAAACTCCAAGTTTCTCTTCCTTTTCAAGAAACGATATATAAATATATATTTTATGATAAAATTAAAAAATATGAAAAACTTAAAAATACAAATGTAAAAAAAAACAGCACCCTGTGGCGATGTAAAGTCATAAACAACTCGTTTAAATCGAAACAGATTATCTCTTCAGTTCGTTTTTAAACACGAAAAAACAACTTGACAGCTGTACATTTTTATACAGTATATACGTACATGATTTAAAATTAAGTCACTCTTAATTTATTTAATTTTTATATAAGTACATATACAAAAAAAAATGTAAAGTATTGAATTTCAATAGAATGAAGCGTTTATATAAAATAAATCAATGTCAACATATTTCAACCACAATTAACACATTTCCGTACTTTTTAATTACTTGTATACAAGCTCCGTATTTTTTTATTCATGTTTTTTTTATATTTATTTTAAAATTTTAAAAAACGAAAAATGTACAAAATTAAGTGCAGAGCACGTCCCAGTCATGTGATTTGGAAACGTTTTTGCGTGATTTGAAAAACGGGTATAAATTATCCCAATTAATGGGTAGGGAGAAAATGATATAATTACAATGAAGATTGTAAAAAAAATCGACAAAAATTATTAACAAGTAATTTAATTTTATATAAATATGTTGACATGAACGTAAAAAATTAATCACTAGTTAATAACACTAATATAACTAGATAAACGATTGATCAACGTTCATAGTATTACTTAATACCCATGTCATCATCCCATGTCAACAGTTGAGTTAACTATAATTATATTCAATGTTTAAAACTTATGTAAAGTGAACAATAATCTTCATTATTTTATTTATATATATGTATATATATTTTTCTTAGGTATGCACAAAGTTCTAAATACACGCAGATTTACTATAGCAGCCAGGGTAAACAATGATATCCATGGGAAGCATGCGCCGCATGTTTACAGAGCTAAGACATCGCGCTAATACGCCGAATACCGAGCTAATACGCCGCCGGTTGGGAGCGTATGTTACGTCAGGGAAATCATCTAGTATTGGTTGATGCAAAATTAACGACCACCTTTTTTATTAGTGTCCTCCTAATAAAAACGGTCGTTAATTGTGCATCAACCTAATAATTAGGCCTATGTCTGAGAAAATTGAATAAATTAGGATTATTTCAAAATTTAATCAAAATAATTTAACATATATAAACATGCATTAACATACACAATCATTAACATTACGGTACCATACATTACTTTGTTAACATGAATTAATATTATTCTTCGGTTTTCCGAGCAGCCACTTGTAGCGTTAGCGATTAGGCATAGGAGTGCTGTTTTTAACCAATTTAAACCACTGTTCATAGGTATAGTATAGATGCCAGTTCAAAAGAAAAGTTTCAAAGATGCCAGTTCAAGGTTTAAAAGAATAACTGTAACAATCAAAAAATAAACCTTTCCGTCATTTTTGACGGGCTATTTACTAGTGTTATCTATAAAGTGCCAGCGTGTTCTTCCTCCTCACCAGTTATAAAAATGTGAAGGCGCCATCGTGTGTGAAAATGCCGAGACTTATACCTAAATCGATACTCTAACTGTAACGAATACTGTGATGCAATGAGAGTTAAAAGAGCAAACGGTTTGTAACGAATGTTGTGAAGCAACACGAGTTGAAACATTGCAATACGTAATAAAAACAAAAAATATTCCCAATCATTCTCCGACTAGCATTTTTAGTGGTTCATAAAATTAAACGTTTTTATTGGTTTTATCTAACCATAAAACGACAAGCGTCACAAGCGGCTTCTCGGAAAGCGAAGTATCTTAATATTTAACGAACTATATATTGATTACTAACTTCCTTATATACGTATTACATGTAGTAGCCTATATACAGTACATATAAAATTATTTCTAAACATAAAACAAAATATATACTCCACGTATTAGCATTAACAAATCATTAGCATACATTAAAACTGTCATTTTATACGTAATGAAATCATTCACTCGTTTATATACAGTAGATACCCCCTCTCTCACACACACACACGCGAATACATACACACGCGAGATAATAAATCTTAAGGGTTATTTTTCAAGTCATTATTCACTTGGAATTAAAAGCTGTCACAATGAAAAATTGGTTCCAAAAATATGTGCTAAATGTTCTTATTAGCGTTTCAAGAAAAACACTTTAGGAAGGGGGGGGGGTGACATAAATGATTGTTACTTTGTTTTATTAACTAATTTTAATGAAAAGTGGTATATTGTAAGACTAACCAGTGTCGTGTGTGAGTGATAAGCCTGTTAAGTGAAACAATTGTTTAAGTATTAATCCAATTTTCACTTGGGTTGAGGTTAAAAAAAACCTTTAGCCTAAATATTGAATTAAATTTTAATAAATTTTAATAATAAACAAAGTGTTACATAACGATTAAATAAATAAGCTTTATAAGCATAATCGTTTAGTTAAAACTGGAAACTGGAAATGTTATAAACCACCATATTGGATTGTAAAAAATAAAATAAAATGGGGTTAAAACAAACATCTTTATCCACCATTTATTTTTTAACCAAAATCAAAATTCGTACCAAGTTTCGGAATGCGTACAAATATCAACTGTGGATGAAGTAATACCAATTTAACTAGTTTAAGTTATCCGATAAAGTTAAAATAAGCTCACACGTTGACGATGATAAAATATCAGAAGTATATATAAAAATAATTGTCGTTTTAAATTGAGTTGTAAATGTTATATAAATTCTTTGTCGTCGTCGTCGTTTCGAAATGAATGGCGGGAAGTGGCCTTTAATGTGATGTGTTTATAGTGTTGTTATGTCCACCCCTTGACTCCGCCCAGTTCCGCCCACGTGACAACCAAGCCTATGATTGCCACTTGATAACGACGCCATCTTGATTTACTTCTTCCGTTAATATTTTAAATTAAAAATATCAATTCTGTTAAATTATAAAAATTTATATAGTATTTAATATCAATTTTCGATAATGTTATTTTTTAGTTTAGAATTATGTATTTTAGTGAACATTTTCATTTAATAACGACTTTTATATCTGTGCGTAAAATAATCATAAAACGTTTAAAATTAACTGCTCGTCCCGCTGGTGGCGCTAATGACTTGAGCGTGTTGTTGTTTTGACTAACCTAATCTAGTTTCTATGTATTAGTAATCAAATCAATACCCATAGAGACCAAGTGTAGGTTAGTTTAAAAAACAACACACCACGGCACTAGCGCCACAAGTGGTACGGATAGCTAACGTTTTTTAACTATAAAGTATAACTTTTTTCCAAAAAACAAAAATAAAACAATATACCATTGAAAGCTACTTTTGTTTTGCATAAAAGTGATTTCAATTTTAGTCTGAAATAAAAATAAAATTTATATGATTTTTAATGGTCGACATTTTATTTTTTATATTCAATTTTCATAACTCTAAAAAAAAATTGTAAATTATGTATATCGCTGTCATTACATACACCGTCATTAGAGTTTCAAATTTGAATAATAACATGACTTGTTTCACCCTGTATAATTTGCTTCCAATAATTTCGGGTTCGTTTTCCTTAAGCCTAAGGGAAGCAATTAACAATCAGCGACAACAATAGACTCGCTGTTTTTCTTTTTAAAAAAAAATCACGTGACCAAACAATTTTTGAATGACGTGTTCATGTTTGAAACACCCTGTATAATTTGGTTAAAAAAACGTGATTATTTTATAATCATTCTGCTTAATGTACAAATGTACCAGTATACATAAATTTATACACTACATAAAATATTTTTAACAGTAACTTTTTATATAATTTATATAAATTTACAATACTGTGTATATACATATATATATATATATATATATATATATATATATATACATACATACAGTACATACATATTAATTTATTAAGTATTGTAAAGGAATGTAAGTAAATATGCTAATTAAGTAACAAACACACGAAACTTGAATCACTGGAATTCGCATAAAACATTCACGAAACTGGAAATGAAAAAGTTACAAAATTCAATATTTACGATCCGTAGTTGGGAAAGAAAAGAAACCGTACAACTTTTTCTTAATCTTACAAAAGTACAATAAAACAAAAATATCTTCTTTTTAAAAATTAAAATTAAAAATGGCAACATTTTATAAAAACGTGCAAAAATTATTCGGCAGTAAAATCTTTTACGTATTTTCAAATATGTACGATTTATCAAAAGCGTAGACTAATTTATCGTACCCTTTACACTTTTAAAACTTTTAGCATTAAATAACTTATTTGACAATAAATTTGATTTTTTTAAAAAAGTTTTTAGTAAGAAATTTGATATTTTTATTTTCAATCCGTACATTAATTGTACACAGTTTTTGTAATGTGTAGACATTTGAAATAATGTGTATAAATGTAAATACTGTACTTCGTATGTGCATTTAATTTATTTAATGTAATGTTTAAGATTATAACAGTATCTATTTTCACCTTAATGTATAAGATTTGAATACAAATTGCATACACTGTATACAAATTGCATTTAAGATCACCCTGTATAAATAAAAATGTTTTACTTAATTCCAAATATAACTTAATCGCACTTAAAATGCAGCAGTTTTTGTTATATCTAAAAAATTCAATTTATAATATTAAAATACATATATAAATCATATCCATATATGCATATAAAACGCATGTTTGGATCACTCTGTACAAATAATATATACATTTACTTTAGCAGCATAAAAACCCTAATATTAGCAAAATTTCCTTTATAGAATAGAAATGCATTATTGTACGTATACAAATTGATTTTGGATCACCCTTTACAAATTATGTACCGGTAAATATAAGCCAATTGCATTAAAATCGCAACAGTTTAAAATTATATATAATGATGTATAAATTGATATCCTGTATTAGATGCAAATTAAATTTTGAATCACCCAGTACAATAACCAGTTTGCTTCAATACAATCGCATTTAAACCGTTTGTTATACTTAAAAACAGTCAACGCTTATACAGTATATTACTATAGGTTTATATAGTTGAACAAATTCTATTTTTTGGCTCACCCCATAATAATACGAACACATATCCTGTTACATTTTTTATTTCAAAATCGTCAACCGTAACAGTTTTTGTTAAACTCAAAACCTTTTATTTCAACCGTTTGTAAACTTACAAAAATTTCATCCAATACACTTTTGTAAACAAACACTGGATCACCCTGTACATAATTACGAACTCGACGTTCAGTGGCAATTAACGTTGATATATAGATCACTCAGTAACACCACTTGTACACAAATCTACACCATATTTCACACAAATAACCCCTTATGGACCATTTTTGTTATATACACTTAGTGTGAATGACCCCTCGAGCGACGTTACTATACTGTACCCGTACAAAAAAATAAAGTACGGAAAAAAACAACAAACAAACAGTATTATCTAAGTCGTATTTTAAATGTAATCGTTGGGACCTTTCATGTTTAAGGGAGCAGATAACCCGAAATGAACGGTCATGTTTACTCGACCCACATAGTAGTAAACCGTACATTTTATTTTAGGTACACTTTTATACCCAAAAAAAAATGTAATCGTAAAGATGTTCATTACCATCACAATAAAGTAACCCCAAAAAAGGAACCACTTATATATAGATATATAAATAGAAACTTTTGAGTGGATGGGTCATTAACCAGATTAAATCGTAAACTAGTACGGTTTTCTAAAATTTCTCTTTTTCAAAGTTTATACTGTATTACAATGTTACGAAAAAGATTTGTTTGGAGTGTGTTAAAATTGGAATGGTTTATGACAACGAATTTACATTTGGATTGTGTTTATATAAACAAATGCGTGTTTATTGTACAGGGTGATCCAAATATCGCCCATCCTTAGATTTTGAATATTTCCGTACATTTTTAATAACTAAATTAGTCTGAAATTTATTATATTACTAAAATAATTGTTTTTCTGTCACTAAAGTAACATAATTTAATGTACGATAATCATTTTCTGTAACAGTGATCAAATGGGTACAAAAATGTGTTCGATACGTGATAAAATAATTGCATAATAGTAAAAAATTATATATTGTTTTACTAAGTGTTTTTTTCAATAAATACAAATAATTAACAGTAAAAGTTGTATTTATACTGGGTGATCCAAAAGTTGCTTTTTTTGAACTATGGGTAGGCTGCTATATTCGAAGTTTTAAGATATATCAGTATTTTGATCAATTGATAATTATATTATTAGTACTAATAAACATCTAAGTTTATTAAATTGCGTCAACGTTATTCACATATTAGATGTTATAGTAACGGTAGTAATAGTCATACAACAATGGAATGCATAACGTAAGGCGAATTTAATTTGATTTACAACAATGAAATGCATAACGTAAGGTAAATTTAAATCACAACAATGAACTGCGTAAACACAAGCTGTAAGTAATCTAGACACCCCGTGATTACCATATCAATCACGGGGGTTAATTTCTAGTTTCGAAAAAAAAACTTTCTTTAAGAATACGGGGTGTTACATAAACCAAATAACCCTAAAATGATTGTTTTACGGATTCATTTTACTTTTAAAAGTTTGTTTGGACTAAAATATTTAACCAACTTTTAAAATTATGAAATACTTTTTTGTAACCAATAAAAACTGATTTAGTACTCAATCGGTTCTTTCCGTTGTTTCCAGTAATTTGATTGGTTATGTAATGCTCATTGGGACCAATGATCCACGCGCGAACAACTTATTAAGATTCGTATAAATCACTATTACGTTATTAACAACAACGGTACCAATAACTTGTAATAACAGGTAATTAACTCCATTATATTTAATTCACCAGTCATCGACTGTTATACTGTACAATTAAAATAATGTAACTGTTTTTGTAATACAGTGGAAGCATGTTATTTGTTTGGGACTAGTGCTTTTTTGATCAGATTAAACAAGATTAAACAATATACATGAAATATTAAACGACAAATACCAAAAGATACTTTTGTAAACTTACATAACAAAAAAATATACAATTTTAAGGTAAATTTAAATACGTATAATTATTATACAGTATTTCAAGACTGTGTAAAACTGTTTTAATACAAAAATGTCTCGTTTTTAATAAGTTTTCGAACTAGTTGGAATTCTTCAACTTATTCGTGATGATCTATGGTTCAAAGATGTTATCGACACTTTGGCCGGTGTGAATAGCACAAAAGCACTTTCTTATCTCTTACCACCACATCATTAGTTACTTAAGTCTTACTGACACTTTCGACAACCTTTTTCATTAAAAAAACAGGGAACAAACTGTACCGCTTACAAAATCTTTTCACACCCGTTTACTATATTTATTTTACAATTGCATTTTAATAGTTGAAAAAAGTTATTATTTTGTAAAAAATATCGAATTACGAAACGATATTTTTTATTTAATTATTTGAACTTGGCCACACCACTAAAGTTAATGAGTAAGGTTATTGACAAATCAGGAAAAACCGGGAAAAATCTATGATGTCAGACCCCCCAAACCAAATGTATTTACATGGAATTCGAGTGGATTCGATCCCGGGACCTCACGCACCAGTGGCGAAGCCTTAATAACAACATAGTAATCATAACTTTTTTTTGTCAGTTGCAAATATTAGCAAATTGACTAAAAGATTCACTGTTATACTTTTGTTAATAATAAATAAAAATAAAAATTAAATTGCACTTACAAAACTTTGTAATTCCCTTATTGGCCACGTGAAAAACATGTTTCGTCCGCAATCCTCATCACCGTATCCTCATCAACATCGTGTCAGCTGCCAAGTGATCTGCTGCCACCACTTTCTTCATTGTTCGTTTCTCGTGTGACGTCACAGCCATGGTTTTGACAGTTTACGCCACCTGTTGGCGAACATTTCAAACCGTCATAACATAATTCTATTGTTTAATACAGCATATTGAAACAAATTAATTATAAATAATGTAATCGTACAACGATATTAAATATTACAATAACTTAATTTTAATTTTATACGATTTAATTTAAACGTACGTATATCATAATGAAATTACGGTAAATCAAATACTACTGACATTCTTATGAAACTGGAGTACTGTTTACAATTTGATTTTATAGAGCAACAAATGTATAATTTAACTTGTTTACAACATGTTACACTTTTTCGTACGAAAAAGTATGATTATCGTTTAATAAAACTTCCATTGTGAACTAAAGGTCTTGTAAGCTGTAATTTGTATATAAAAAATTATATACTACTTGACCCATATAACATGAAAAAGTCTGCACAAATATTATGTACAATACACAATGTTATCTAATAAACATCTAAAATTACAATCTGCCGAATTATAATAAAAACTATTTATAACAAATAAAAACTTTCATATATATATATATAACTTATATGAATAAAAGTGAAATTTCAACTTTAAAAGGTCACCAATGAGATTAAACAACTTCAAAGAAAACCGCGTTATAACGAGATTTTTGTGACGTCATTATGACGTCATAACACTCAATGAACTAGCAACACAGACCGTTTTATACATCGAATTGGGTGGTTATATTTAACCAATTAAAAAATTAATTAAAATTTTATTACATAATGAAATGTTAATAAAATTTCCAATTTTACCGATATTTCTAAAAAAAAAATTTTAATGTTTTATAAAAAAAATAAATACAATGAACGTATGTTCACAATACAGTATACGGACACATTTAAACCTATTCATATGTATAATTATAAAATTCAAATTTAATTGATATATATGTATATATTAATTTTGTAAGTAATACATATACATTAATATATAAAAAATGTATCACGTAACAATATTTTATTTTATAAATAAAGTTACTAAAATATTAAACCTACGTTTACAATATATTTCCAATTCATAAAATTTCGAATTATTTTTTACATAAGTTATAAACATAACTATTTTCTAAACTTGTATAAAGTTAGACCGGACAAATATTTCTCACTATATCTTGCAAGTTGTAACATCGCACTATCTTATTACACCATACTATCTTATTATCGTACACTGTAGTTATTTACTATACTATCTTATTATCCAAATCCCACACGCCCAAGTAAAAACAACAGCATTAACCCTTTCATTTAGGACCATTCCACTAAGTATAGGGTAGTAACACTTCATTCCATTGATATCATTTTTTTGTCGTACCATATTATACCAGTACTATTTACATTTTACGTTTCTTATATACTGAATTCTGTGAAAAAAATATCGATAGTTATGTATATCGATTTTTAATATCGTGATTGCTGAATAGGATGTTTTGAAACAAAAAACATAAATAATATAATAAAATTGATTTATGGAGGAGATGACTATATTCTATGAAGGATATGGAATCAGGAAATAGGAATAGTTTTTTTTAGAAACGTATTGATATGTTGTATATAAACTATCGATTGTTTCCTATTGTGATCGTAATTAATGGTTTTATGATTCTTGCAAAGGTTGTTGACATTTATGGCTTTTTAAATATGTGACACCCTGTATATGTACTGAATTAGAAATATTGAGTTTATAAGGATATTTTGAAAAGTTTATTGAATCCATCGTTGATCGAATTAAATAGAACGGTACTTTTGGATTAAATGCCCGTCTCGCTTGTGGCGCTAGTGACTTGACGAGTAACTTTTAACTAAGGTAACGTTGTCTTCATGAATACAGATACCAGTTTAGGTAAGCATTCATCATATAATACTGATTGTCATATCTAAAGAGAGACTACTTTATTTACTTAAATAACACCTTAAACTACTAGCGTCACAAGCGGGTCGGGCATCTAGTCTAAAAGTATCAAAAGAACATACGATGAAAAAAAATATTAACTACAACCATAATTAATCGAATATTAGAAGAAAAAAAATTATGACGTAAAAGCTAAAAAAAAATATCGCTAACAGAAGCTGTCGTTAATCGAACTTTCAGTCGAATAAGTAATTCCAAAACAACCAAATCCATCGTTAATTGAGGTATGATTTATGTTCTTTAAAAACAATGGGGTCAACAACGGAGATATCGTTAATCGAAACTCCATTCCTGAAGGCATCGTAAACCGAACTACATCAATACCACAAACATTATAATTCTTACAAATTTGAAATAAACTTTCTAATGAAACATTCTAAATTATTAATACCCGATATTTTAATACAGATGGAATCTGGTTATTGTGATCACTTTGGGAACAGTGCTTATTGATAACAAAATCCGGCGTATTTCAAGCGTTCAATAATGAATACATTAATAATGAAAATAAAATTGGAGCCGGTTATTATAATCATACTAGCTGTATGCCCGTCAACAATGACGGGTGCTAGAATTATTGTAATCCTTATTGTTGTGTTTCTATTATGACG
>JAQIWH010002590.1:0-23796 GCA_034695005.1 Cryptops parisi | reverse complement strand
TACTTGTATTTTAAAGTACTTTAAAGTACCTATTCAGAAAGTACTTGTACTTAAGTACGTACTTACGGAATCCCTGGCTAACCAATTATTTTTGTTGTTGCTTTGCAAAATAAGGCTCTCCATAAACTCCCACATTTTGATAGTCAATTATTTTTACACAGCTCTGTGATTGTGGATGGAATAAAACCAGAAACTCACAAAATTAACATTTAGTAGTAAAACTTTAGTAGTGAATCAGAACGCTATGGCGCTGCAGTCACTTATTATATAAAATGTGACTCATCCTGAGGAAATCAGTAGATAAAAATTCTTTCATTCTAATTTCAATGCTAACAGAGTGATGAATATTGTTCACAGAATCACTAGTTAAAATGCCAGCACACTAGGAATTCGGGCAAAGTTATGATTCATCTCATCACCCCTTCCACTATGATCTACAAAAGGCACAAAATTGAAGAAGGCAGTGGCAGACTGGGCATTCGACAATGCCCAGTGGGCCACTGGGTTGGTTAAAAAATTAATGAACAAGGGCCCTTCCTGATAGGTGAATAGAATGCCCGGGTCGGTTTTAAGAGCCAGTCTACTACTGGAAGAAGGCATACATTGAAGCATAATCGAGTTCATACCTGTATGTATGAGCTTATATTAATGGACAGCCAAAAATGACATCCAATTGTTTTTAATTTTCTTTACATGAATTCAGTCATTGAATTGAGAATTATTCTTATATTACTAACAAAACCCCTTCTTGTGCTTGTACCCAGGGCTGGATTTCCCATTAGGCCCTAGCCTAGAGTAGCAATATTTTGGGCACAGAAAGGGTGGCATAAAACACTAAAATTATACATGTAGTTAGGTGTACAAATGTTAACTTTCATTAATATCATCCGCAAAAAAATATGTTTAAATATTTATTCTACTCACTAAATTTCATATCATGTTTATTTTCATTGATATATTGAATTTGGACAAGGAAGAGGGAGTGGCATTCAGTGTGGGTCTATAGGCGAAAAGCTACTAAATCCGGCCCTGCTTGTACTCTTAGCAGTTTGGCAAGCTTAGCAGTTTGGCAAGGATACAAACAGAACCAGATTTAGTAGCTTTTTGCCTATAGGCCCACACTGAATGCCACTCCCTCCCCCTTGTCCAAATTCAATATATCAATGAAAATTGGTCAATGAAAGCAGTTGGAGAGGCTGGAAACCACGGCTTAAACTACTGAACTTATTGTATGCAATGTAAATTAATGCCGAAAATGTTAACACAATAAAATAACTCTACCTGTTACTATGACAAGCGTCTGAGCAAATGTAGCACCTTCGCTATTATTTGCTATGCAGCGATAGTAACCAGATTCTTTTGTAGTAAAGTTTAGTCTGCTTTCTGTATATCCTGGATCTGCTGACAAAACTTCTACAACCTTTTCGTTGTTATGTCTCAGACGACTGATGGAGGTAAAAATTGATTTGCAGTCTGGTTTTGCACAAGGTCGCCATTCCCAGTAAATCGAAGGACGTGGGTTTCCTTCAACAGCACAGACTAACTTCGATGAATTATCTCGTTGATATATCACCTTATCGTTACGTAATTGAATTATTGGTTCAACTAAAACAAAAATTAAAAGACATATTATTATTATGGTTAATAGACAAATTATTATTCTTCAATTACAATAATGAATAAAACATACCAAAAACATTCAGCATGAAACTAATCTCTCTCATCTTGTCACAAACAGATGCCGTCATAATATAAATATCAGAATCTTGACGTTTTGGATTTTTGATTAGAAGTGTTGTATTAATGTTTGTGACATTGATGATGAATTTTTCGCCATTGCCAGAACGAATTTCACTATAGTTTTTACGCCATATTACAGTTGGACTAGGAAAAGCTTCATAACGAATAATATAGCGAACATTTTTATCTTTAGAAGCAGAAACATTTACTACTTCCATCGCATCTGAGGTCAAATTGAGATGGCACGTATTATCTGTAAATAAAAAATCATCACACAAAAGTGAATAACTTGTGAATAGAATAATTATAATACATTTTTCTTTAATATTGAATGGAAAGTTCCACCACAATCATTGAAACATCAATATGATTATGCAAAAGTTAGTGTTATTTTATGAACCAATTATATAATAATTATTTACTGCAAAGGCCTTTTTGTTCGCAAGCCCCAATTCGCAAAAATGTTGGACTGAATGATTTCGTGAGCTGAAAATGATGCACTTTCTGATTGCGTGCACTTTGCAAGCAGTGAAATCCTTTGCATTTCTTTTTCACGCGGTCGTAATTTTTGTAATTAAGAGAACCTCGCAAAAATCATAAAACTTACGGTCTCGCAAACAAAAGGGCCTTTACAGTATTATGCAACATATTTGTATGACACTCCAATGTATATATCATTTCTATCTATATCTATATCGATATATATCATGAATATCATTTCAATGTATAGTACGGTACCTGTATACACCTAGATTATCAAAAAAATCGAACATTTTAATAAGCAAATTTATTTTTAATAGAAATGGAACATTGGATTGAAAAAATCCTTGTCCCAACCTGGGATTTTTAGTTGGTTCAGTAAAAATAAAAACAAAATTATTAGATTAAATGAAAAATATAACAATCTTAAGGGGATATTATTTTCTTTGTAAAAGAAACATTCATTAAAGTTGATGGTGAAAATTAGTAAGAACATTCTTTATTGACTGTTTGACATTGGATTAGTGGTCCTTCAGGAAGGTAAGGGTAGCTAAACTGGTTCCTTAATAGGGGTAATATTAGTGGGTTAAAAATCCATTCCGGACAAAAGCAATTTCATTACGAATGGTTCTCAATGGAGATGAAACTAGAGTAGTTTCACTGGACTGTATGTACCAATAGCTTAAGCTGACTTACTGAAAATTTTTATCTTCTTTTCTCGTCGGTTGCTTTTTCCTGTGTGATCAGTGATGGTGCAATAATATGATCCTTGATCAGAAAACTTCGCATTCTTAATTGTTAAATTACGAATGACTTCTCTGTAGTTGTAACCATTATTACTTTTCTTATCAACGGCTGTTGTGTTGCCTTCTACGATACGAGAATCCTAAAAACAATATCGAATATTGCATTACTGTACATAGCACCATGAAAGGATAAATGTACGTATGCAAACATGTTTTAAATTTTCTAAATAAATATTGGATTGGTTCAAAATTTCATAGCATTTCAATTCACAGATCAATATGTGCCAAACATTCAAAATTTAGAACTATAACTTAATGGGCTAAAAATAACAAAATAATCCATAAGTCCATTGTTTTTATTAGGCCTACTTGTTTCTAATATTATGTTTATCAGAGTAAAGGACCACATTGTTAATAAAAATTACAAGATGTCTCTTTTAAGAGAAATTTCCACTTAAAACCAGTAGCAAATTTATAGCTCATGGAGCCCTACATGTAGTTGTATTTGGGGACCCCCCAGCCCACAGTCAATTGACGATAATTATTAACAGTGTTTTACCCATACAGAGATTAATAAGATCCCTCTCTTCACTATCAAAAACTGAAAATACTGGGCAATAAATGCTTTTTACTCGCATGCGCAAGAAGGAGGGTTATATTTTTAAGGTGTATGTACTGTATGCATGTACCTAAGTATGTATAATTCTTTGTTCTCTCCTACAGGCTAAATAGCTTAATATATATTGATGAATTGGGTGTTAATGGATTCGTCTTAGTCTGATGAGTGTCACTGGGTATATAAAGTCATTTAAACACCAATATGGTAGACCATATATGCCATAGTTTATGCACAGTCGGATTTTTTTTTTCAAAGCACATTTCATTTCATTCTTTGTTTGGTTATTTAGATACAAAAAAAAACTATTTTGCGAAAACATCTAAATCTTCTTATTTAAGAGGGTTAACTTAAATTGAGGCCCCTAAAAATTGGTGTTTACCAATGGCTTTTTGACAAATATTTTACTAGAATTTGGGAGCCCATCAGTTGCAGGGAGCCTTACTCCTGCGCTTACTGCGAATATCTGTAAATCTGCCTCTGTTTGAAACAAATATCATGAAATTGTTAGCCAATCACATAAATACAATGTACTTCGATAACAACTAAAGAATAATAAAATTTAGAGACTGAATGATGAACATACTTTGGCTCCAGGAAACGTCCAATTCATCGCTAACATCGTTCCAGTTTCAATAGTAGCGATGCAGGTGAGGCTGAATGTTTGGTTCAAAATAATGTGTGTGCCACTGTCATCAATGTGTGGAGGTAAAGGTCCACTTGTATCAGCTGAGGTATAACATTGGTAAAACATGACTATTAAATGTGTTTCATACAAAACATTAGAGGTTAATAATTATAACAACAAAAAAGCAAACATTTTATATGCAAACCAAAATGTTGAATTCATATCATCTACAAACCAGCATGCTTAAGTTACCATCAGCAAGAAAGCCATACCCAATAAGAAACTGCACTACGGCATTACAAAAATGGTTCCAATAATGGTTTTATTTTAGCTAATGCACAGTTCTATGAATATCTATGTACATTTACATAAACTATCCAATACTGTCTTAGTTTTAAAATATATTTCTCAAACAGCATTCCTTAAAGTGCGACTTGTATATAACAAGATCTGCAGGACGTTTGGAGGCTTCAGCACAAGCTATTAAACTTTTAAATTTAATAATAAAAATAAGCAGTTACACGTTTTTGTCTAGTAGCTAGAAAAGGGCCCAAAAGAGAGCCATAGTAAAAAAACAAAAAAAAAGATTTCTTTTTTCGCCAAACAAAAGCATGTTTCCAAAATATTTTTCCAGGGCCCGAATTTGCCCTCAGTGGCCCTGAAGGTACATGTCAATCGTTACTGCACATTATTCCGGTAATACACTACATCTGCATGCCGTACAACAACTGTCTAACAAGCTCACTTGGTATTTTGGGAGCACCTCAACAGCCTGATGTACAAGACACCTATTGAGTCTGAAATGCACCTCATTGAATGAGTATGCATCCACTGAGAGCATAAATATAATTCTTGGAGTATTTCAACATGTTACGCAGTCACAACATGCATTCAAGTAGGAGATCACACTTCTGAACAGTTTTTGTAACTCATCTCATTGATATAGTGTATGCCCTATTTGCTAAAATGCAGAAATGCGTTTCATTTGTACAAGCTCTTTGACAATGCCTAGCATCTAGCTTTGCAACAGAGAATCATTGGTGAAAGTTACTTTCTTACTCAACCCTCTCAATGTATCAATTGTAGGTCCACCCCGTTTAAACAATCTGATATATCTTTCATGGATCCAACCTATGTAACTTCGAATTACAATTTATATGCTTAGCAAAAAATAAAAGTCAACCAAGCTTGCCAGGAGATGACATGACAATATGAGTGTGTAAATGGGCGTTTCAACCATTATACAGTATCTATACTATAAAAACAATCGATTAGTTTGTGCTGTTTAATAAGGCTCCTAAACCGCTGGACTGATTGGAACCAAACTTGGAAGTGTTATTCCCCTATGTCCGAGAGTTAAAACGTTTAGGTTTTTATCCCCCATTTTCAGCCCCAGTATGGGAAGGGGGCTAAACATCACATTTAAAAGCATTATTATGTTAGGTCAAGTGGTCGACTGGTTAGAACGATGGCGTTCATAAGCTGAAGGTAGCAAGTTTAATTCCCAATGAGGGAACGTTTATTTTTTTTCTCCATGCAGAACAGGGGCTTACAGCTAGTAACTTATATGAGCAATGTACTAAATTGTCATCATTATACAGATCGATATATACAAAACCATTTAAATACACAATCATTGTACAACCATTGTAATTATGAGTGATTAAAATTATTTCAAAGGAAAATTTGATTATACTCAATTTTTGCATTACATGCCGACTAGAATATATTTAAGACATGCCCCTCCTCTCATGTAAGATAAAACTTTCCAAGAAACTCTTTATAAAATGTTGCAGCTGTGGAAAATTGTTCCAGTTAGTCAAATGTAAATGTACTACCAGATATTGTAGAGGGTGTTCAACAAATGAAATGTCAAACAAAAGTGAGTATCAGGCAAAATAATTACAACAAACACCACAAATAAAATTTTCAAATTTTGCCATTCAAATCAATATACATATTTGAGATTAATAAAATATTCCATGAGGTGAAAAACAACAGCAGCAAGGCAGCATATGATGATTTGAAATATTTGGAATGTTAGAACGAGGGTGTGTAAAACTTTATATAAATTATAAGTTGATTGATTGGTATCGGTTAACTGGTTTTGCTTATTATGCTCTGACAATAGTCTGACTTGATCAATGATGAATGTTCACTACAAGAAATTTATAGAAACAAATAGTTCAAGTAGTATTATAATATGTAGGCCTACACAAAATGCTTACATTGTTGTGTAGGCCTACATAATGATGTATTAATAACATCTCTATTCTCATATTTTGGCTGTTTATATATTCATTCTTATTTCATTAAATGCATAGACATGCACATTGTTTTATGATTTCCAGTATGTCAAAGCATCACATGAAGCACTGCTGTTTAGTAACCACTTATTTAGAACCATCATCAGAACATTAGAGTTGATTAAATATACGTTTACAAGTGAGATGTTTGGTTTCATTGTGCCAATTGCATTGTAGTTTGTGAACAATGAATGATTAACAGTTCTTTTGGAAACTCCAACGTTCTGAAAGGCTCTCTAAAATAGTATTACTTAATCAATGATAAGTTACAACTAACAAAAATCATGCATTTACCATAAAGTAAAGCAAAACGTATTTGCAAGAACCAAGAACCCCATTTGAAATATATTAGTCATGCTATAAATGGATGAGTGCATAGCTGTGTGAGAAATGGTTTTCTAAAAATTTTCTACAAGAAAAAGCAAATGATAACATTAGTGAAAGCAATTCATATAATTAGTTGCAACTTGAACTTTTTGTTTACACCACAGCATACAATACTACTCACTAAAGTACTAAACAAATACAAAGCTATAATGAACCCATTAGAATGCCAGTTGTTAAAGAAAAGTTTGATACCAATTAGATATTAGTACAGCTAATGAGCCAAGATTAAGCAATTTGTAAACTTGAAACATTTTTTATAGCATTGGACTGTTTTTGAACAGAAAAGGGTCTTATAGTAGTCGGACTGTAAACTTTATGTACATACAAGAAAAGTCTAGAGCTACTACAGTATACAGTACCAGCACTGAAAAAGTATGAATAGCAATAACCTATAGGCGCAGGTGATGAGAGTTTTGACATGAGTGCTATCATGACAGCGACAACTAACTTCTGTAAATGAGACCTCATATGCAGTAATATGCAAAATATTATTGGAATATGTTTCAATTATAAAAAACATTCAAAATTAAATATTAAATTTGACATTAAACATCATTTACACAAAGATACTTGTGGTGATAGTTGTCGTCATGACAGCAACTATCGCAAAACTATCATTGTGTAAATATGCAAATAACTTGCCAAGGATATTTAATTTATTACTTGGTGTTCACAACTTTAGTTAATGCACACTGAATGCAAATAGTGATTGTAATAAGTTAACTATACTCTGGTTCACCCTCTGTTGACGGTGTTGAATCAGTTAGTTACAAACCAAAGCACCAATCAGTGTCCTAGAATGCCTTTTACTTTGTATCCTTATGCGCCTTAAGTTAGCTTGGGAAAGTAAACTGGGGAGGGACTACATTCGATTAATGACAGAAGGCGAGGTGTGAGCTGGCCATCCTAACTGATTTAACGCTGTCAAAAGGTCATGAACCAGACTATAATCAGAAACTGTTCATTGGTACATGCTTCCCCATTGTGTGACATATCAGTGATATTACTACCAGTACTGTATTCTCCTGGTCACACTGCTCTTTAAAAATGAGCGATGAGAAGTTAAAATTAACTTTTTAAAAACCTAAGGACACCTAATCATATATTTATTCATAAACTTTTATTTAAAAGTATACCTAATTAACTTGTGTAACAAAGCCCTTTAAAATGAAATGAGCTATCTCTATAATATTTGTCAAAGTTTGTCTGTCACTTTGTCCATCCATCTGAAGCATCTTTTAAAGAAAATAAAAAACTCTCATCCTTTGTCAGGATTTGAACCCAGGTCACTACGACAATAGGCGGGAACGTTAACACTGAACCACCCATGCAACTCTTTTTGTATTTGATTGCAGCACCATGATGTAGCTTGCGCTAGCTCGAGGAGGTGGTGCAGCCATCTCCGAACGAGCTAGTTGTATAGAATGAAATGAACTACTGTATAAGAAAATTTTACAAAAGTATAACTACATTATACTTTATATTAAAAATCTACAAAATAGAATTGCATTGGAATACACAGATTAACCATTTCTACTATTCTACAGTCCAATTTAATGTTCAAGTCCACAATATTTACAACAAATCTTGGCAATAGCTAACCTAGTGCACACACACGTGTTGAAAACAATTTTCAAACACTAACACAACTTCAGTACATGTCTAACCACCAGTAACAGTCACAAAGTGAGTATTTACTTACGGTGCCAATACAGAACTAGCTTTTTGGTTTTACTGACATTTCCCATCACACCAATGCACTCAAATGAACCAGCGAAGAAATTATTGGGGTAGTATAAAATAAATCCTCGACGTGGATCATAAGAAATATCACCAGTGCTTTTATCTACCTATAGTAAAAACATACAAAACAATTATAGCAAAAACAGTGATAAAAATATTTTCATAGTATAGTTAAGAAAAAGTTCCTGTGGTTTGTTGGTTTTTTTTTTTTAAATTGATAGTTTATCACATCAGTATCTGATAAAATTCTACAAACAAAAGCACATACACACTAAATTGTACATACCAAATATTTTAAGAAAATATACAAACAAGTAAATATTCTGATGAATCAAATAAACGATTGACACTGATGACAGCCTAAATTCAAATGTGAACGTTATGATACACTAACGTTTGGCTGGGCACCATATGACAAGCCTTTGGGCAGTTGGTGTGCCAAAACCAAATACCTACCTTACTCATTTTTGGATAAAAAAATAATTAGGCTTCCTTTAAAAAAACTCCAAATTAATATATTTAATTGATAAGAACCAGCGTTTGTGTTAAGAATGTACTCAGTGTTACAGTAAACATAATGCTGCAATGGATGAAAAGAACACTGACTAATTTAGTGAAAAAAATCATTTGCTATATGAGAGTCATACCAAACGTTCTGCACCCTGGCCATTTTTTAAAGAAAGTATGAAGTAATGGAGAGAAGCTTTTGTTATTATCATTCAATGTCGTCCCCTTTGCTCCTAATGATTGCTTGTCTACTGTGCGAGAAGTCCTGGTTGCCCCGTAGTCTTGTACGCCATCTTTGTTGAGCAGTCACAGCCAATGACTGTTTCTCCCGTTAACCCCGCATAGCAGATGCAAAGGAGCTGGTTTTTAAAATTTGAAAACAAATCGAAGTTAAGCGGACTGAGATTAGGATTATATGGTGTGTGGAACAAAGGATTCCATCCATATGGCGACAAAGAGTGCTCGAATTGGAAAATTATATCAACCGGAATGCACCAAGTATTGTTTATAGTAGCCAAATAAGTACATCTGATCAAATCAAATAAGTACATCCAACTGTGCAGATAGTACGGTTGTTTATAGTATAGTACTATAGTATTTATAGTATTTTTATTGGTTCAGTTTATTGCAATCTCAAAAGCGAAAAGAGTCAAAATAAATAAATACACCCTCTCCTTGTACTGTACTAACATTAGCCTCCAGAAATTTAGGCTGACCAACAAACCACACATGGTATATTTTTTTTGGACAGTGAACCCAAAGCCCAGATAACCTTGAGGCAGTTAATTTACCGTCTAGTTTGTTAGCATCTTTCAGTGGCCATCTACTGCAAAGTGTGGGTATGATATAGCCTTTATACCTTTAGACTTTGAGTGTTTCATTCAAGTTCTATATGCAGCAAAATGTTGTGTACCCAGTGGTGTAGTCGAGGGTACATGCCATGTGCCCACCCTATTATTTTTGGGATTTTTGTACCTACCTTTTTCACTAAAAAAAACATTTTTCCTATACAATATGCCATATTAGATTATAAGCTGGACCATAAGCGTGTATCCACCTTTTTATGGCTTTTTGTAGCGTTCCGGGGTGTTTTCCGGTTATTGTTAGGGTACCCCAACAATAGTATCAACCGGAACGCTTTTGGAAATTTCTTTTAACAACAGGAACAGCGTTCCGGCTCAATTCGAGCACTAACAACAAAAGTTTCCGTACTATTGTGGCAACGTGAAAGAGGCGCTATTATGAAGCAGTATCACTCTTGCATCCAATAACTTTGGGGCAATTTTGACGAATTTTGGGTCTCAACTCAAAAATTCATTGTAATCGAGTATTTATAGCCCTGATCTCAGTCCACCTGACTTTGAACTGTTTCCAAAGTTAAAAAATCAGCTCCTTGGTATCTGCTACGAGTAGCTGGACGCTGGAGGAGAGGTGACCTGAGTAATCTGATAGCTCAACAAAGATGATGTACTACAGAGCATCCAGAACTTCCTACACTGTAGACAAGCAATCATTGGGAGCTGGGACTACATTAATGAAAGTGTTTTCCATTATTTCAGACTTTCCAATGTCAACTTGGATATAATGTTATTTGAATTTTTCATTCATTTGTATAGCTTTTAATTCACACTGGACTGTTAATGTGATAGTAAAAAATTAATTACAGTACAGTAAGTTTTAGTGGCAAGAAATTTTGTAAACAAATTTTAATAGATTGTAGGCTTTGTTACAATGATTTTGTTATTGTTAGTCTATTACAATGGTTTTATTATTGTTTGTCTATATCATATTTGAAGCATATTCCTAACCTACTTTGTTACATTTATTAAGGCGAAGCAGTAAAATATGAAAAACTGGTGTGACCAAGCAATTATTTCAAGGCAAAATGAGTTGCACTCAAACATGATAATACTATCTACTGGTATGCCTATAAGAAATAACCAGAGACCGTTAATCTATAGATTAACGGTATCTGGGAATAACCGTCAAGTAGCGGCAACATTAAAGACAAATGTGGGGGTGTGGCTATGACGTCAGTTCAATGGCGCCACATCAAATAATGTCATTTCAATGGCCCTGTAAAATGACATCACTGTTAAGACAGCCAATGAAAAGACAGCGTTTCACATTTCAAAACAAAGTTTTTGCTTTAAGATTCCAGAACGTATTACTCAATAAATCTACTTCATATCCTTCATATGCAGTGAACATGTTTCATTGCATATAAATTTTTATTATAAAAAAAAGTTTAATTAAGGAGTTCTAAAGTAGGAGTTTTATAATAACTTATAACTGTGTAAATAACAAAATGTGTTACCAATGTATTGCATGTTGTGACACGCATGAGTAAAGTGATTAAAGTTAATTAAAAGCGATTTTTGTGACACTATTGTAATATTACTAGAAATTAACCCCCGTGGTTTGTATGGTAACCACGGCTCTGTAATTACTTACAGTTTATGTTTATGGCAGTTCATTGTTGTAAATCAAATTAAATTTGCCTTACAGTTATGTTATGACTTATGAGTATAATTGTTGTATTACTATTACTACCGCTACTAACATGTAATATGTGAATAACGCAGATACAACTTAATAAACTTAATTAATGTTTATTAATACTGTTATTCTCTATAATAGTTGTCTAAGTTTGTCTGTCTGTCTGTAGTGCCTTTTTAAGAAAATAAAAAACACTAATCCTCTATTGTCATCAAGCTATAGATACTATTGTTTGAACAATACAATATTAAATCAGTAATACTGATAATGTCTCTATTTAATTAGAGACCTGCACAAAAGCTGAAATTTCAAATCTTATCCAAGTTGTATACATTAGAAAACTGTACTTGTAAAAGTTAAGTCATTGTTGAAACAAGATTAAATCAAAATGCATGAAAAAACATTGAATTAAAAAACTAATAAAATAAGACAAATATCTTGGCACTTTTCAATTTGTGTTGTTGTTAGTAAAACATTATTTGAATGAATAATATGGCTCATGAATCATCATTGTAGTTTGAAAATTAAATAGTATTACATAAAAACTCTGTCATTTTTAAGAATCATTAATTTTATTTTATTATAATTAAAAAATGTATTAATTCATCATTAATATACTAATACATTATTAAAGTATAATGTTCAATCCTTTTTCAAAAATACCACAAGTTTTATGATTAAGACTTAAATCGAGATTCTTCCAACACCTTCATGTGACATGTCATAGCACAGTTACCAGCAAGAAATGATGCCGACATGTGAGCTTTGAAAGCCGCCTGTAAGAATTTCCTTGACGTGCAATAACCTAGCCTTTCATATTTTCAACAGAGATATTATTGCGAGATAGTTTTATTTGTGTAGGGATGATTTTAAGGTCCTACACGAATTACTGTATCGCACATAGAATAGTTCCAGAGAATATTTTATTTACAAAACGACTTGAAACTGAACATGTTCATGCCTACCACGAAACGATTGTGATGGCCGAGTCATCTAAATGGCACCTGAGCAATAATCATGCTGCATTAACATCAACTTCGAGTGTATCAATCATGTAAAAGTTATTATAATAAAATGTGATACAATACGTAACTATAGAACCTTAACTTTTGAAATAACACAAATTTAAACGTCTGGAACAAGTATTTAATGTACATTCAGCAACTAACCTTAATTTGTGGGCAGCAGCTGTTACGACACAACACTAAAGGGTGCCATTTATGAGCTATGCCTGCAGATGGTCATGATTTACTGTAACTTCCACTGTGCTAAATTATTCTCTGTGGGCATGCTAGTATATAGTATTGTCATGGCCCAAAATATCTCGCACACAAAACAACCCTGGTTCAAAAAATACCAAGATAAATTTATCTCTATAATAGTTGTGTAAGTTTGTCTGTATGTCCGTCCATCCATCTGTTGGTCTGTCTGAAGCATTTTTTAACAAAAATAAAAACTCACATCCTTTGTCGGGATTCAAACCGGAGTTACTACAACAGCAGGCGGTAACGTTAACATTGAACCAATTGTGCTGCTCTTTTTATATTCGATGGCAACACCATGATGTAGCTTGTGAGGTGGTGGCGCAGCCACCAGTAATTATGTTCTAAAATAGCTCGTTCGGGGGCCCAGCCACCCCCAAACGAGCTATTTTAGAACATAATTCCTTTATTTGAAATTAAACTAAGTTCTAATATAGGTACAAAAGAATAACATTCCCTAACATACAGAATTAACATCCAAGCAAACCATCTCTTACGATCAAAAAACCAGTCAGTCAGAAATAAGACACCTTTTTTGGTTTTTAACTAAATTCGCTTTGTTTTGCAGTACTTGACATGCAAACGTGCTTATCTCACTGAGATCTGCATGATTTCATGAAAAGTTTTGAAATTAAACAATTTGAACTAAATTCGCTTTGTTTTGCAGTACTTGACATGCAAACGTGATAGGTGGTTTGCTTGGAGGTAGGTAGGTACTTGGGGTTTAACGAGAACACCGACTGGCTTTAAAGCTATGTCATTTGGCCGGTTTGCTTGGATGTACATTATCTAATATATGTATATAAATTATTAAATCTAAGAAATTACTTAATTACTATTAATTACAAGTACATAGTATTATGTTGATCGTAAAAATAAAAATAGTGTTAAATACGGTACTAAACAAATTTTAAAAGTATTATACGAGCAGACTACAACCCTTATGAATACAACATAGCAGCAAAATTCAAAACTTGTTGTGTGATTACAAATAAACTCAAATAGCAAATAAAATAAAATCACCATTAGGAAACAGGAAGAGCCCCCCCCCCCCCCAATATATACGGTATATATAAACATGAAAATCAGAAACACTGAAAAAAATACATACCTAACCACATGACCCCAAAAAACAATAACAAGAAAAACAGAAACTTTGAAAAAGATACATACGTAACCACATCAGATGTAAAGTCAAATTCTGCACCAAGTTCTCATATTTCCCAACACACTCAAAATGCCCAAGGAAGAAGATGTTAGGAAAGCGGATAAGGTAGCCTTCACGAGACTCGTAGAATATGTCATCATGTTCAGTGGTCACATTGAAGATCTCTCCCTAACATGTAAGCAAGGGTTCAGGATGAAGGTAATGGCTGAACTAAAAGTCATCTACTTGATGTCTACTGTACTGAATGCATGAGAAATAGTATAACACCGAGATCAGCAAGGCAAAGTGAAGCAATATGGCAAACACATAACTATCACAAATCCACATCACTCATGTAGATAGAAACATAATACAGAAGCATAGTTAACATTAAGCATAGCAAAAGAAAATGTACTGTATTTGTTGTTTATGACAACAGAAAATGATTGAATTGAGAAAATGAAAGAATTGAGCTAACATACTTCTTTTACCACGTGTGCCTTCTGCTGTACATTTATCAACATTTATCAAGTTGGACATCAATTTTCCAGCACCGTTGGTTCCTGAGCTTTGTCAGATTAGCTAATTTAAAACAAGTGCATAACAAAGTACCGGTATTCCACTTCCACCCTCATACATTGGCAGTCGAACTTATTAGGTTTCTCAATTCTCCCTATACACCCACTCTGAATGCTTACACAAACGTATAAATAAAAATAGAAAGTTTTGTTTAAGTGTAAGAAATATTTAAACAGATTTTATTGTGAGTATTAATACAAGTGGACATTTGTACACCTAACTAGATGTATAAATTTTAATATTTTAAGCCACCCTTGCTGCCCCCAGGATATTACGGTCCTAGGCCACTTAATGGTAAATTCGGCCCTGCGCATTGGGTCACCAACAATAGCAATTCACACCACCACTGACACCAGTCTGTGGTAGTGTGAATTTTCTTCTCAGAGTCAGATGGCACTGTTGGGGTATGTTGTTTTTAAGGGAAGCAAGGATGAAATATTAACTGTGGGAAATGCATGTAGGAAACAATGGGTGATGGTGAGAGACTCACAACACCATATATTGGTGCCTCAGTAATCTGACCCCCGAGAAGATGATCCGGTTTAAAGGATGCAAGAAAATTGATGCCTAACTTGTGCCTATACATCTCCAGCAGGTTAGAGCTGAAATAACAAACAGGTAAATTGTGTTCTGAAATTCAGTGAAATTTAATTGTATCTGAAATATCGATATTTTTTTGGAACCTTTTACAATCTTTAAACTGGTTTGTAAGCAATAAAGTACCGTACAACTAACTCTCGGTTTACAAACATATGTCCAACTATAACGAATGTCACAATCCAAATACCTTATTTTTTATTTTATTAAGGAGTATTTTTAGCACAATCCCCTACCCTTATAATGAGGAAAAATTTAAAAAAGTTTCTTACCTTCAGTTACTGACTGGGTAGCTTACTCCTTCACACACAAAAACTACATTTTGCTTCTTAACTAGAGGCTTTTTCAAGTTAAAAAAGGACAAGGTTATGCCAGGGTTGAAAGTGGAATTAGAATGTGAAAAACAGGAAAACATTGCTTTTTTTAATGTTGAAATTAAGAGTGGGTATGAACCTGAAGTGTAAATAGTATAAGAAAGAATGTTACTCAGGGATCATGATGTGGTTGAAGGTATAGGAGTGAAAGTAAACATGGTTAAGTGTATGTATGACAGAATGTGTGTGATTTCAGATGTATGTTATATTGAGGATGGCGTCAGTAGATTACGTGAATGCTTGAAAGAGAATGGCTATCCTGATGATGTGATCAATAGAAGTTTCAAAAAAACTTCTACCATTGTTAGATGTTTGAGAATGAAGAATGCTGTGAGTATGGATGGTGAAAAAGAGGTTGTGTATAAGTTTGAATGTAGAGAAAGTGTATGTAGGAGAAACAGGACAAAGTGTGAAAGATAGAATGTATGCGGTGAAAACTGTAACCACAAACAATGCTGCTTGTGTACATGGTCTCGATCATAGACACAGAGTGGACATTGGTTCTGTGAGTCTGATTGATAAAGATAAAAGGTAAAATGCTAGAAAGTTACGTGAAGGGATCGCTATCCAGAGTTTTGATAATTTCAACCTAAATGCTGGTTAGCAATGAGATTAAAACTGGAGTAAGCAGATCTGGCAAAAGAGGTTAAGTATGCATGATGAGTGGAAGAATACTTCTGGTTGAAACTGGTAGAGGGGGTGAATGAGGTGTTGTATGTGGGATTAAATGAGTTATGGATGGATGTTTGCTAGAATTTTGGTGATTAAGTTATGCAGGATGTATGTGTTGTATAAAAGGAGAGAGGTGATAGGCACAAATGTGGAATGTGGGGTTTTGCGATTAAAAAATGGGAATTGTGGGTAATTGGAGGGAAATTTTTTTTTTAAGCTAGTTCAGTGTGGTTTTGGTGTGGGAAGCTGTTTACAGCTATTCCAAGCCTGTCTCCAGAGGTTTTGTTCTCTTTTTTTTTTCCTATTTCTATTTTTTCTTTTTTTTAAACTTGAAAAAGCCTCTAGTTGAAAGGCGAAACGCCGTTCTTGTGTGTGAAGGAGTAAGCTACCCAGTCAGTAACTTAAAGTAAGAAATTTTTTAATTTTTTCCTTAATTTTTTCATTAAAGAGTATTTTGTTTATGTCGCGTATCAATAAATTATAATGTAAGCTATATAAAAATTATAATAAAATATATTGTATAAACCATTCAATGTTTATTGTTCAGTCTGACTACATAGTTTTGATTGATTAAAATGGATGTAAACTCATGTGCAGCATTTTCAGAGAGTAGGGGTGGCCCAAAAACATTATTTCTTTCATACTTTGGTACACTATAGAAGTATTTTAAAGTCTTCCAAATGGGGGGGGGGTACCCTTCAAACCCTGAGTAGATGCTAAAGTACAGGGTTATTCAAAAGTCATGGTGCAAAAATAAAGTTAATTTACTCTTATATTAACTAACAACATTTACAAAAGGTCAAACAGCAATAAACATAGTAACTGTCCAAGTGTCACAGGCACATCACAAAAGTTCGATGTCGGTGTTGCTGGTGACAAAGCCAGATGTCAATGTTAAATGTTCTGTCAAATGCTATCCAGCAAATAGTGCCAAGCCAATGCAGATGCGTTGCTTCAGCAGACCAGTTTTGCTACAAGCCTTGAGTTTTAGTCTCGACAGACAATTACACACTGATCTCTGTTATGTCACCAGCAACACCCACATAAAACATTTGTGATGGGTATGTGAAACTTGAGGAGTTATGACTTTTTGTAAATGTCAGTTAATTTATGAATAAATCAACTTTACCATTGCATCTTGACTTTGCAATAACCCTGTAGAATGCAAACACATGCCAAAAGCAAGAAATAAATTTAAGATACACATAACAAACAAAACATAACAAGCAACAAGGAACTCGTTTATAAACCAAGAGTTGTCTGTAATGCAATTCATTCAATTTGTCACCTTCCTGACAAGGATCTCACCAAGGGGTGAGTGACAAGAGGCAATCTTTTGAAACCCTCAAACTCAAAGATTATCTAAAAATATAGGTGAAATTACTTTTATAAAAAAGTCTTGTGTAAAGTTGAAGTAAAAGTTGTTCAAGTTGCTAATAATGAAACTAAGCTTATTTCGTTTCATGTACTGCATTACAATTCTTATTTATAACATTTATGAGATGGTACATTGTGAGATGGTACGGGAACCTCACGAGAGCTCTGCCTAAGGATGCACATGAAGTAGCATCAAATCCTTAAAAGGCACCCAAGCAAAGAAAATTATTCTAGCCCTTAGTTCTTGTTAAACAAGCATCGCTATAAGTGAACTGTAGTAAACCTGTTATTTGTGCTGTAGCATGGGAGTGAAGGTGAGAAGTTAGTCCTTTTTTTCTATGATTTGTGACTTTTTGACACCCTGGCCAAAATGACCCATTGAAAGGTTGCTTGAAAATCTTACTTTTTAAGAATTGAGCCATTCTGGCCATGTTAATTGCAATAAAGGCTGCCATTTCCCCACACATCAAACACAAGAGATAAAATTATCAGTAATCACCAAAATCAATCATCAATCTCCTCACACAATGTTTCATAGGTGCCAGATAAAGTCGTGTGTGTTCGGATTTCAGTGGCATTTAAGCAATTGTTCTTACCCAGAATGCAATTGAAGATTCCAGTTTGAACAGACATGATGCATAATATACTTTCACCCAATGGCGGTGCACCCTCTGATCAAAGGGGGAGGGAGTCAGCTCCAAGGTGGGGGGACTCCACAAACACTATTTGTTATTTAAAACAACAACACAAAAATACTATAGGTCTATATCAGGACCGATTCATTTTTCAAGAAGGGAAATCTACTACGCGCTACCCCCTTCCCCTAATATAATGCAGGTTAGAAGCTGAACAACCACCATAAATTGAATCACAACTTTTTTTTAATTTGTTAATGCATATAAACCCTAAAACTATGTTAAGTTGATGGTGGGGAGTTGGATGAAAAAGTTGTACTGTCCTTGCCCCGGTGTTGAAAGCAGTTCAATACTAGGGCCACAAGCCACAATCTGTCAAAGGTTGCTGTGGTGATAAGCGGTGATCATTTCTTACAGTTCAGTTTAGGAATTTGTTGTTTATTTAGTAAAGCACCATAGATCGGAAAGCCATAGACCAGGGTACACCTGCTATAGTCAATTGTCATTTCTTTAGCATATGTGGTTCCTAAGTTTTTGAAAGGATTCTAACTTTGTGTGTCCAATTTTTTCTTGAGACATTTCAATGTATTTCGCTGTAACATATTTATCCATAATGAATTATTGACTCGGTTTGAATTTGAAACAATCATGCATTAGCATCCTAAGTAAAAAGTAACACATGTTCATCGTAAAATGTTACTGTGATGTCACAAGGTTGTACTATTATACTCCATGTTATTATGAAACTATATGCCCAGTCAATTTGAACAATGTCACATCTTTCATCATTGTCTCGTAAATGGCAATGCTGCATACCACAAGATGAAGCCATTTAACCAGTACAATGTGTTTGAAAAGCAATTTAAGTTCAACTTTGATAGGGATGGTAACTAGCAATGTACCTGTTCTTGATTCTTCTTGGATACTGCTTGCAGCACAAAGTTCATTGTTGGTGCAATATTTAACACCGTAGCAAGCAAATTAACACACAATTAAAAATGTTATAATTATTTCAGGTTTCCTCAAATTTTCTAATGGGATGGAACCTATCAAATTATCGATTTCACAAGTTTCTTTTTAAGCAATTCTTCCCAATACTTCTGCATAAGATGAATTTTATAACTCATTTTATCAAGATCTGTCTATTTAAAAGAGTACACACAAAACCTTCAAATATTTAGATTTTAACATGCACACCAACTGCAGTTAGGACTTAGGTTTGTCATATGGTGCACAAAATTTGAATTCAGAAAATCGTACAATGATGAGGTGAGGATAATGATGAGTTGGGTTTTATGAAAAGAAAGCGGGAGATTCTTAAAAAAATCTGCACTTATGGTGCCAGACCTCAAGCTGAATCCACATGGAACAAGTGGGAGACAGCCCAGGACCTCTCACATCAGAAGTGAATACCTTAATTACCAAACCACCATAGGCCTCCAAAACCTTCAAAGTATTCTTTTTGATTTTATACTAAAACAGTATATCAACTGTTTAACAAGGATAACATTTTCTACATACTTTCGTGTGGTGTGACTCTTCTAGTTGAGTCTCCTTACCATGTCAGATATTTTGCAACGACTCCTTTATCAAACCAAAAATCACTGATTTTATGTTAATAATTTAGTGAGTAATTTTTTATAGTTGACTCAGAAGTTATGAAACCACTGTTCAATGAACTAGGGTATTAAAGCAGATAACTAGTTTATGATTAATAGCACTAGCAAGCAATGGCAGCACCAATACGATATTTTAGACCATAAAAAATAAAATACATTAAATAAAAATAACCATGCATGTTCACATCGCTTAATTTTGGAAAGTCTCATAGCACCTTTCTTTATCCATTTCACAATTTTGAATGTTAATCATGCATTTTAAGATGCTATAGACAAGAGCCATGCTATTAGCAATTTTTCCTTGGCCTGGCCACATATCATACGAACTATATAAGCTCATACAAGAGCTAGTGTCAAGGGCATAGCTAGCTTCAAAGTCATGGGGGGGGGGGCCTAAGCCTCCCTTCTTATTTTTTAACATTTCTAAAAGTTCATCTTTTTGTTAATTTAAATTATTAACAGGTAACTACAACACGATCATGTTCTCTATTGGCATAACTCAAAAAATATGATTTTTCCGGAGTTACATGCGATTTTTATTGAGCTTTTTTATTGGGTCACAATATTTCTAGGGGAGGCTAAATTTTTTCTAGGGAGGGCTTAGCGCTCCCCCCCCCCCAGCTACGCCCATGGCTAGTGTTCTTGAGCAAGAACACTTAAAGCAAGTCGTTGCAAGCAGAAGATTTAATATATTACCTATCAGGCCCTTTTCTTTCATACCTTTTCCATCAAACAAATGATTGACAATGTAATGAATGACCTTCATAAGAAGTGCATATCTATCTGATTGCAAATGAGAATATTTCATTTTTTTGTCACTTCTTGAATTAAGTCTATAGAAGTCAATTCAACCACAATGATAGCTTTTGAGCTGAATACACCAAAATATAAACACCAGGCAAAGACAATGGTATATAGTTTTAATGGGTGCACTGACTATCCAGAGGCTTATCATAAGGCACCCACAGTTGTAAATACTTGCATAGTGTGTTTAGTTGAATCGTATAATCAAAGCCTAACAACTTCATCGGAGAAAATGTTATATCACGCTAACACGATCCCCCAATATCTCTGAAACTGAATCAGATAGAAGACACATTCTGTGTGTAGGGGTTGATACAATTGCAATTTACTAAAATATACTAGACCCTACTATAACGGTGGTTTAGAGGAGATACCACCGCTGTGAATTTAAAAGTTATCACCTCAAAAGTTATCAAGAATTCCAACAAACAACCAGTTGATATTGTAGGCATGTTTACTGCACCAATAAGATATGGAAGTCATCATTTAAAATTACCACATCTCCAAGAAAACTGCTGAAGTCTTCTGGGACACAACCGGTTCAAACCATAGGACCAGGGCCGTATACAAGATTCGTGCAAGGAGGGGGATTTATGTAATCAATATATCGATACCCAAAAACGTTGATATAAATAATCGATATAAGTATAGACACTGGATGTATAGAAGGATAAATGGGGGAGGGGGTTCAATTCAGTTATAAGTTGAAAAATTCACTCAATTTCAAATGGCAACTAAGAGGTTTGAGTACACAAAACTGTTCCAGTAGGCTTATTTCCAGTGCCTATAATAGTGCATACTGAAGTTTTAATGAATCTGGATGAATACATTAGGCCTACATAGAAAAATTGCTTTTACGAGATGGCCCATAAGTCACAAAAGATTTAAAACTTTAATAACTTTTTCTATCATTTTTATGCCTGAATTTTATACATTGCTGCTAACATATCGATATATGCGGCTATTGATTTTGTGTAGCTTCAAAAAGGTGGCAATACTAATTTTGTGACATTAATAGAGTTTTTAAAATAGATCTAACAAATTTAGCACAATCTCCTACCCTCAACCACATAATGAATTAATTAAGGAAAAACTAAAAAATAACCTTACCTTAAGTTGCCGACTGGGTAGCTTAAAAATTTTTAAAAAACGTTTTGTCTCTTAACTAGAGGCTTTCTCAAGTTTAAGAGGTGAAACATCGTTTTTTAAAGGATTTTAAGCTACCCAGTTTGCAACTTAAGGTAAGGTTATTTTTTAATTTTTCCTTAATTAATTCATTAGATCTAACAAGTTTACAAATTCTTATATACAGTAGGTCTAATGTTATTTTTGGTGAATTGCGCTAATTTTCACCCAGAAATTCCCAGATTCCCATACACAATTATTGATACATTCGAATAAAAATATCGATTGTTTTCCAATGAGGGGATTAGTCACTAAATTGTAACAACTCCTAAACCTAAGTTCCACTGTATGGATTTAAAACACAGTAATACATTAATTTTTATCCAGACTTTTTGATTTCGTTTTGGAGCATGGTGGATCCAATTCCGATTGGATCATTACATTGTCAGTGACAGTTTCTATATTTTTCATACAATTATCTCAATCTGTAAATACAGCAAGCTTACTAGTCATATGACTATTCTCTTTTTCACAAGAATAAAGTAGCGTTGAAACTCTTAGAGCCAATCAGAGACGCTCAGCTTAACCCGCTGGCTGAGCATGCTCAGCCGACCATTTTACACCTCAGGTCGAATGTAGTCCCTCCCTCCCCAAGTCCCCACTTTCACCAAAACAAAGCTACTTTCAAAAATGGCGTCGGCTACCCCAACCACGTTATCGATGAGCTCTTCAGCTTCGTTTTACAAACGCATCCATCTGGAAAACCCCTCACAAGTTCTCAAAAGCAAACTGTGATGAATGTGTACAGCCAGCTTCACCAGCGTAATACTGCACGATCCATTTCTGACGTCGTCGAAGAAACGGCAGTTTTGTGCAGCGTGTCTGAAGGAGCCATTTTTCGAATTTGAAAAATAAAAATATCAACTTTGATTGAATTACAACGCTACAGTAACCGAAAAAATGGTTACATTAATATTTAATCACTAGAATGTAACCCCCGTGGTACGTATGGTAACCACGGGGAATCTAGTAGTAAACATTCCATGTGGTATCGATAGCATGCATCGAAACGCTAACACAAACTTATGCAAAATCGGTGGGTTGCTGTTAAAAATCGAGGGGATTACACTACATCGATAGAATCACGTTACGTCTCGCGCTTTGGGTAAATATTTATAGTAATATTAACTATACTTTTATTCAGTGCTTAATAATCCAAGGTTTCATTAAAGTATTTAAATTTAATTTTTTGTTTAAAAAAATACAAAAATAAAAACTTTTACAATTAAATTATTAAATTTAAATGTTAATGAATATAAACTAAACAAATTTTATTTATTTTTATTGAAATTTAATTTTTATTAAAAATAAAATTTAAAAATTATAATCCCATGTAAAATTAGATGTGAATAACATCTAAAACTGTTTCAAAATTAATCATAAATAAAAATAATGTTCAAAATAGTCTGGTCATGTGACTCCCACACAGGTGTTCTCGTTGCAGCGCGTAAGGATACATAGTGAAAGGCATGTGACCATTAAAAAAAAATAGTAACAGGTTCGGCTGAGCATCTCTGATTGACTGTAAAATATTCAACGCTACTTTATCCTTATGAAATAGAGAATAGTATAAAATAAATTGGAAAAAATGTTACATCTCATGTCATTTAAATCCCCTTACCTTAAAGAAATCCTATCTAATAAAACAGAAAATCTTCCTACTACTACTCCTCCACCACCTCACCAGTTATAGGAACATCACGTGATTCATTCTTTCTACACCTGCACCTGACACCTGGCATCTGGAAGCTTCCAGCAAGGTTGTTTCTATAGAAGCAACCTTGCTTTCAGTCAAAAAAGTTTTTACAAGCGTGTACTTCCTCACCAGCGCCACCGTGTGTGAAAATTCCGAAATAAAAAATAAATACTCTAACTGTAACGAATATTGCGAAT
>JAQIWH010002589.1:0-23803 GCA_034695005.1 Cryptops parisi | reverse complement strand
TCTAAATTGTAGTTCCATTATTCTCCAATCTAAAAATTATTGTACGGAACTGAAATTACTATTCTGCTTACAAAGTGTATTATCACAAAACCGCAAAGGTGATGAAGTTTAAGGCAACTGGTGGAAATAAAATGTTACCATTTTTTTTTATCTAAAAATGGTGATAAAACGCATGGAACTGATAAGTTTTACGTACAGCACTTATAACAATTTTGATATCATAAGATTTCTTTTTTATCACTATCAGCAAAAGATTGTTAGAAATCGAAGGAAAAAAAAGTGACAGATCAATGAGAATATGCATAATACTGAAACTTATTATATACTAAATTTGTAAAATTATCCAAAACAAATATAGAATTATAGCATTAAATTTCTTTAATCTTTTTCAATGATAAGCACTCAATTTCAAATATAAGCCAAAATACAATTCTCAAGTACAATGTGTCCATCGACATTCGTCGATCTTTCTAATACTTGAGACACTTTTTAAGGCGGCATTCTCTCTACCATTCATCCGTTTTCCTATCATATCCATAACTGAACATGTACAGATTAATTTTCTCTATAAGAAAACAAGATTTAGGAAGAGACTTCACCATGGGCATAGCCAGCATTTTGGTCAAAAAAGGGGGAAAAAAAAATGTTTTTTTTACACATATTTGTTGAATTTGGGTGTAACAGGGTTTGTACTGTACAGTACAACTACAATTCTTGTATAGAATGTAGATTATAATGTATCAATTACATTTCTTTACAAATTTCATAATTTTATTATTTGACCATCTAAATCTAGGGATAGGTAAGTGCCTTCCCCCCCCTAGGACTACACCATCAATCTTGAATACATGACAATCTCGAAAAAAATCATTACAAAATAATTTTAAAACCGAATGAAACATGAGTCTTGAAAGCTAAGCAAGCAACAAAATAGGTGCTTTTAAATATTGTAGATCAACGATTCTTCAATCTGAAATTGTGTAAAATTTAAAGCAAACGTGTTTCACCATAGGTAGGTACTTAGTAATTTTAATGAGTGCATGGGGTGGTCATGTATCATTTGGCCCTCTGGACTTTGGTCTACATGTATTTCAATGTAATCGCTATTATAAGAAAAACCAAAACACATAGAAAAAAAAATTCAGCATGTTTTTTGTTTTGTTTAATTTATTTGATGCAGTGCTCTATCAAAATCAAATATTTAAGAATCCACCCAATCATATATTTATATATTATTATGCCACTTAGATAAAAATAAGATAAAAACGAGTCACACAGAATAGTTCATCACCAATACAAATATTTACACAGAACGTTAATCTCTTTTGTCATCAAAAAAAATAACCAAACCCAAGCCGATGACATCGACAGAAAATTCCATTAGTGTAGTTCTACTACACAGGTATAGGAATTCCATTACAATTTTCGTTACCCTGTTCAAAAAATTTGGTTACTGAAAAGTAGTTATCACAAGAGATAGAACCACACCATGAACACAACCGATATTCCAAACAAAATAGTTTATATAGAATAAAAAAGATCTTTGCAGGTGTTTTATGTACTGCTTTATAAAAGCAAATCATCACTGTGATCTTACAAATTACAGTGCATCCATTATTATTTTAGTTGCAACTTTTTCTTGTTGGCAAAGCGTAAACACTTCAACATGGTGCGAATTAAGTCACATGAGTATAAAACACGAGAAATGAAATTTCATGTCACACCTCATATCGCAATGTGTACATGTCACTCTTAGCATGATAAATAAGTCATTTTTTCTGTATAGTTATGTTATTCGGTGTGCATTATTAGTCATTGTTAACAAAACTTACTATGGTATTGTACTAATTTTTGTCAACATAATTTGTCAATGTTATACAGGGTGATTAAAAAAATGTTAACATTTACATGGCACTTAAGGGTACTTGTACAAGTATTAACATTTTTTGGAATCACCTGGTATTTTGAGATGTGGAATCCTTTACTAGGTTAAAGAAAAGTGTTAAATTATGCTTTGTAACAAGCTAATGAAAATGGAAAGCAGCAAGAGTTATAACCAGGAATGCTCGTAAAAACGCTACAACTAAAAGGTTACGCACACTATGTAATATGTAGTAATGTAGCTTGTTCGTCGCATGGAAAAATCTTTATACAGTATCACAAAAAGGCAACACCATGCGTTTAGTGCCAATTTTACAGCAATTCTGGCAAGATGCTTTAATACTGTATAGACTTAGCAAATAGAATGCAAGCGCAGTTTCCATCAAAATTGGAAGGCTCATTGTATAGTGCTCAGTTAGATTAAGACGGATTGAGTTGTCCAAGATGAGAATGTTAAAATAATACAGCAGTTCGTCACTTGATAACATCCCGAAAACAGATTCAAATTCCATTTTTAGAATGACAATAATAGGACAACACAATATGCACAAAAAATTACCATTGTCCGTAAATCACTTACATATATAAACAAGGAGGAGGGGGTTCAAAAATTGGATCAAGCAACAACCAACAAAACATGAGTGAATATGCTCTGAATCAAAGTATTAATTCGGAATCATTGGTAAAATTCCTGAGTTCTGTTCTTGCCTACGCAAAAAAAATAATAAAATTAAACATCGCATCGAAATGATTTGCCATTGCACAGAGCAGATGGTAGTAATGTGACGGTAAGTAATACATTAAAACCGTATTACCATGCATTTTTCAAGTGATCATCATCCGAAGCACACGTGTGTAATAAAAAATGGTCTCGCTGACATGTACATCGAATGCAACGTACAATCTTATGCTCTACACTTCATAATGCGAAGCTGTGTCTTGGCTTCTTGGTGGGTTTTGACAGGGAAGTAGCCACAAAATTGGAGAACCTACACACGCAACATACCGCATTTGAGAGATCTGATAAGTGTTACAATTCAAACTGGAAAAGAACCAGTGGTGATTGGTCATATTACCTCTGCCGCAAACTTCACTGAGTAGTGCCATTTTAGGCTTCCGGGGTCGGAAGGGTCCTTTCCTTTGTATTTGTTCAACAGCAGTCTCATCGGTCAAGATAGCAGTGAACTATGAATAAAAAGATAAAAAGCAAAAATAATGTAACTGTTTCTATCAGAACAATGGCTTATAATTGAACACTTTAATAAAATAAAACAAACACCAGTGATCCTACCTGATCAATCATAATTGCCACTACAAATAAACCGAACAGAACGCTTTCGACGATTAGAATAACACAATGTATCCTATAACAAAAATAAGAACATTCTTGTAGACAAATTTGCCCAGGAACCAAATTACAGTGTGCTCAAACAACAAAGACACAATAAGTTCCCTGCAAACTGTAAAAAGCATAGATGTCGTAATGCAAAAATAATAAATTTACAGTTGAAGATCCACTATGTGGAAACACAAAAAAATATATATATGAAAATAGAAAATGATACTAACACCCGTGTTTGCTTGACTTTTTCATCAACCAGACAGGTAGTGCATTCTGTCAACCACGATACAACTACTAGGAAAACCGCATAGCAACATGCAATACCTGTTGCAAACCAGAAAACATATCGCTGTAACTGAGAACAATTTCAATGTCAAACTAATCGTACTGTGCCTAAGATCCTCTTGTTTTTGAACGCCTACATAATTTTTTATTTTTTAAAAAGACGTCAAATTACATACCCACATATACAAGAAACTGGATAAAGTATTTTTGATTAAATTCTCCGACACAATTGTTAATCCTGGTAAAAAAGAAAATTTCACACTTATGCTCATAAACATTACTGTATTCACCAACAATGAATATTTTCAAACGCACCTAAGTGTTGTCTAAGTTTAATCCACTAATTTTTGAAACGTGAACCAAATGTGACTCACCATGGACAATGATGATCCATCCGTCTCACACAGCGTTGACATATCCTACAATGATGAGCTCTTGGTGGCCTGTATGTTTCGCACCGTGCGCAAACCGTCCAATCCTCCTGTGTCAAACGACACGTACCATTTCATTTATTACTTGTCAATACAGAGACCACTATGAATGGAGTAATGAACGGCACTTACCTTTTGTTCGGAAAGTAACTTTCCTTTAGCTTCTGAATGCATGTCAGAAAAATCTAAGCTGTTATGCGGTAAAGGAATCACGCCAGGGTCTGTAAACACCGCTCGTATGTGTGATAGCAGCATTAAGAAAACGATCGAGTTGAACACGATGGCATTCAATGCACCCCATAAGCTGAAATAGGCAATAAGCAATGAATAAACATATAGAAGACCACTTAATATGATTACCAGTGAAACAGACTAGGAAGCAAGTGACTTTTGTACCAAACCAATAGAACAAAAATTAATATTAAATCATTAAAATAAACTATGCTGTACAATTCTTCTTATACGTGACAAACATGTATAAAAATTTCGTTTTCTGTAAAGCAAATTTTATAAATTTGAGCATGAGTTTTATTTTTTTAATTTTAAAGTAATTTATAGGTTGATATATATCTCCTGTGTTTACAGGTGTCGACTCACTAGGGAGGGGTATACTACACCTTGGTATCACGTGTTTGAAACATGTTATAAACACACCAATTCAAATCATGTACCTTTCGGACATGGTCATTAACACAATCCATCGCAGAACGACATAATCAGCGTAGCCAACGGCTCCGTAAGTTAGGAGGATGCAAATAATCCCACAAGGGTCAAGACGGCACACAGCCATCTTGTCAACCTCGCTCGTCGCCCGCCCAACACGCCTTCTTTTCAACCTCCTCCTCCGCTCAAATCTTTACTCGTGTGTCAAAGAAAAAACAAACATCTTTCATCTACAGCAGCTTCATAGCTGAGGAAACGACTTGTCAACTCATGAAGATCTTGGGGCAGCAAGGTGCTTCAACGACAAGGTGTGCATATGCAAAATGTCTCTTTAAATCGACAATCCATTTAAAATAATAATAAAAAAAAAGTTAATGGTGGCGGCACTCCTCGGCAAAAAGCTGCAACTGAACTCAGGGTGTTGACTGACTTCAAACTTCACTGCGGAGTACTGGGATGCTAATCGTTGGCTTTTCTGCACAACGTTGGGCAGCTCAATTAGCTTTACTGCAAAGCAAAGCGAAGCTAAACACTTCATTTAAAAAAATTTAAAATAAAATCTAACATTGAAGAACAAAGTATAATTATTTATAAAGTGTCAAATTGCATGCTATTGTAAGTATAAACAATAAAAAAGCAAGTATTTGAAATATTTAATTACCGGTACGATATGAAATCGTAATGCAACTGGTTATGTTTTATTTGTTTTGTTACTGATATAATCATAAAAAGTTAGTAATAATTAAAAAAAATGAAATTTTTATTCATAAAAATAAATGTCGTGGAATCCTGATTAACAACACAGAAATTATAGATTATTGTACAGTAATATATTAGGATAATGGAAATGTATTTTAAGAACTTCATCCAACCTTATTGCTTATTACAAAGAAAACAGATTGCTAAAGAAAAATTTAGACACATTATTGTTTTCCAAGTCTAAAACACCTGAATGGTGAAGATGCAGAAACGGTTCATCTTCTGCTTGCAATTTAAAAGTTCTTTGGTTCGAAAACAACAGCCAAAATAAAATATTAAACAAAACATGTAGAGTAGGCTTAAAAGTAGAACGACGAAGAACTCTCTTAAGGCATATTGTCTTCTAATTCATTCGTTTTATCGGAAGGATGATTGGGTCTATAAAATAATAGAAAACACAAATTTATCATGTTTGCAGATGATTAGACAAATAAACGAATAAAAAAAGACAATTAAATTTCTCTCACTTCAGTGGTTCTCGGTCATGAACTTCAGTAACTTCGGGACTTTCGGAAATTTCGGAAATGACAATAGGTGGTCCAGGAGTCATTGATTCGGGAGATTCATCGTCATCCTCTAACGACACATCAGGACCAGTGTCATCCTACAAAAAAACAACAATTAATTTCTTAGTGAACGACGAATTGATCATCAACAACACTATATCGAATAAACATTTCCAGTAATGAATGTTTGTAACACGAGTATACTACAATACTTACACCAAAAGGATTTTCTGGCCTGACATGGATGACCTTCACGTGGAAAAACGACATGCTGTCATTGTCAGCATGCTTGTCAATGGTTTCATTGACCGTGATTATAGAACCGTTTACAACCTATTAGAAAAAAGTATTGAAACAGTGTTTATAAATATTATACAAAACATTTTTTTTACATAAAGAATTTTCAGGAAAATGTTTTAGATGAGAACAGCAGTTTCCTTCCAAACAAGGATACGAATTTGCATGCATGAACTGCTAAGGAAGTTTGCTGCACTGAACCTATTTTCTACTAAATTGTTGTTATCTGCGTTACTTCCTGTCATTTAACAATATCTACCATTCGCAGTTCACTACGCTTTAATTTAACCTCAACGACGAAATGACATTACAACAATTTTTTAACTTGTCGACAATTTTCTTTAATTAAGTGTGAATTTGTATAGAAAATGCTGATCATATCCTTACACTGTTGCGAGGAAATGGTTACCTTTCTAGTGGAAGTGGTATTGTGGTAGGTGGGTGGGAACATGCCCTTTGTTCCACTGCCGCCATGTGGTCTCATTGGGTCAGTGCGGTCATAAAATCGTTTCCACAAGTTGTCGAACTGAGATTGAAGTCCAGCAAGCATAGCTATTACAAAAATGTGAAGAATTAAAACAAATACATAAAGATTGTCATTCTCATTAGTGTTAGTGTAAAAAAAAAAAAAACAATAACACAGCATAAAAATCTTATGAAATTGAAATTCTTCAGCATTGTGCTTAATTTGTGCAAAATTCCTAGTTCTGCTGTTCACACATGGTTTATAATTTGTTTCAAATGGACGTAGATAACTTGTCTTATAGGATTTACAAAGGTTTCACTCACTTTTGGTACAGAATTCTATTTTTTTAAACTTTTATTTTAACGTACTCTAGGGTGGATGAATTCGCCTCCCACTCGTGCCATGCGGATTCCAAGTGGAGACAAAATATGTATGCATATTATAATACAATACATAGATATTATACGTATAATGTATTCACTTTGTGTGGATCCAGTTCAGGATCTGACACCGGGGCAGATTTTCTCGGAGTTCTTCCGTTTCACCCTCATTTCATCATCATTCCTGCGTTTTCGAATTACATTCGAAAATACATCAACGGAAGTCGTTAAACCACAAATACCGACCATACCAAAACCTTTAATTTCGACAGTGAGACATTTTTTTTTCACTCACTTTGCGAGGGGGGAAAGGATACTTTATTATTTGTTAGCTTACAAATGAAAACCCAATATTTAAGAAACAATTGTGCACCGAGATACAATTACTACAAGAGTTGTCAAATGACAGCCAACTGGCTCTGTTGCTTCCCTAACATTGCTGGTTGTAAGAAAAACAATTTTACCATTAAAATTGGTCGATGTATGAATTGTAAGAAAGGCTCGTTATAAAATGCTCGACTGTATATAGCAAATACAAGAGGCACAAACTAACGTGCATAACCGAACTTTTCTTATGAGTTTCGTACACAAAAGATGACCTTTTGATGTAAGACGACAAATTATATGATCAATGTAATTTCTCTCACCATTCAGACGTCTGCTAAAATCGGATCCAAATCCACTGAAACCAATGGAGCCTGGTTCATCGGGAACATCGTCTTCCCCTGCCATTGGCACTCCTTGAAGGAGGAATGGAGTGAAAGGACGTCTGTGACTTCCAGCATCGACGATGATAACAGGCTCATCATCTTGTCTCTTCTTACGAGCTAGAAACAAGCACAAAAAAAACAAACACCCACCTTATTAAACGAACCAACTGATTTGAACTGCTTTCTTAATATCACTATGTGACCTAAACTCTTATAAAGTTATTTCCCCTAGTATTAACAGGCTGTTAGTACTAGGGGAGATTGCTTTTTTAAACAGCAATCAACTACAATTCCTGCAAAAGCAATTACATGGAACTCCTTCGTCATTTTGACCTTCAAGTTTGAAAGTTCATCTAACCACAACAAAAAACGTGTAGTTTAAAAGGTTAATAAAAATGGTTAGCTGAGACCTAAAGGTAGTTTCAACTAAACATGTTAATACCTGTTGGTAATTGCAAGTAAACAATCTGGTTAAAAAATGTTTATAATTATTCAAGACTTAATGCTGGTTGATCAACCCGCATGTCATAACTGTTCAAAGTATAATCCAACATTAATGAATGGCTTAAATGAATAAATTAATTCATTGTACAGATTGTGTGTTTTGTAATTGATGATTCAGATTTACATTAACCTGAATACAATGCCTATATAAACAAAATAAACATTTGTTTACGTTAAATTACACTGCAGCAGTAGCAGGTGTAACGAATTTGTGCCATTTTTGTTGTTCATTCTAAAAATTTCCATCCAGTTTTATATTGAGTCCACCTACAGTATCCTTTAATCCTTGACCCTTAAATGAAGGTTTCTTGTTTTGGTGTTCATTACGAAATCACCAAATTGTATCGAAGAAAAAAAAATTTAATCAACTAATTGAAAACCACCTGCTCAGTAAATTAACCGAATATTTTTCACTAATTTTTAGTTTTCAACATATTTTGTTTGTTACGGGTTTTTGATACGATAAAAAAATACATCAAAGTAGGCGACCGTGCGATTAAAGTTGCCAAAGCGTGTAATGAATTGAAAATTAGTGGTCTATGAATTATTAAAATGATTTAAAATTCACTTCCCCTTCCATAGTTAGTTTTATTGCTTTATTTCGAAACGAATAGGTAAACAAATCTTCAACTGAAAAGTACTCAAAAATTCATTTTTCTCAAATCGAGCGCAGCAAATATTAGATTCATGAACACGTACACCTATTGAAATGTATTGGAAATTAGCCAAAGTACCACCGACTAAATATTTGGATCTGTGATTCCCAATTTATCACATGTTGGCTCTTCCACGAAGTGTCGTTTTACACGAGTTCTTTCATCGATTAGGCAACCTCACCTACGGATGAAACAAAACTCCTCAACTTGAAATGGAATGCAGACTATTGTGTGGGGGAAAAATAAACAAAGTCCTCGAGTTTCTTGTTCAGAGAGATAAACTTATCACTCACTCACTAGTACCGAGGAAACCAACCTAACAACTCTTGGACCATTAAAATGTAATGAAGGAGGCTGCATCACATAATTTGCACCTTATTGCCGTTTGGCCTTCATGGCAACAGATTCCCTTTTTTTTTTATTATTTACTTAATCCTTTTTATTATTATCTCATTTTTATTTGTAAAATGGTGTAAAACTTTTGGTGAGATGAATTAAATAAATGTGAGAAAATTTAATCATTGGACTAACAGTGCGATGACCCCCACAGGGTTTATGTGAGGACGCTAATGGATTTTCATCGAGTAGCAAGTTAAAACATTCTAATAAAAAAAAACTAAAGCGAAATTTTACTTTTTCACACTACGATTTGTCTTTTTTATTCTTTGGCTTATTTTAAAGCGTATGGTGAACTACAGTGTTGTAATTAACGAAAATTGCATTTTTTGGAACGTTTGTTGATTTTTTAATAATTATTATTTAAAACTTTTAATTTTTTGTAAATAAAAGTTTAATATACTGTAGGTATATCTTCTTTTACGTACTATAGAAGTATTTTTCATTTAGAGTAAATAGTTTTAGTTGAAGAACTGTAGAAGCATTGCAACACGCCAAATTGATCGTTATCGTTAAATAATAAAAATGATGATGATTTCAAGTGAGATGGTATCTAATGCATAATAAAAAATAATAATATGAACTCCAGCTAGGCGTTTAGTTTCATCGTCTCTAAATATTATTTGTCTTCCATCCGACGATAAAAAATAATTCAGTATGTGCAAAAAAACAACAACAAACAATGTCATTGGAACTTGTGTCAACAGTAGAACCTTCCCCAACATTCCAACTATTACTTGCCCTGAAGATATGTACTCAGAACAAAACGTGTATTTACATCAATACTATTTTTAAACTATTTTTTTATAACATTTTGTTTTTAGAACCATTTCAAGAACGTGTTGTTACCTACGCTTAGAACCCACACACACCCAAGTTCATCGATTTTTTGCTCATCAACAGTTTATCTAGCATCTGCATCATCAAGAAGATGAAACCCAATATTAAACAACAAGATGATGATCGACTAAACTGACGATCTTCGTTAAAGAAACACCAATCTTGCGAAAAAAACCAATGTAATGGATTGCATATGTTCAATACTTACAAACAATGGAACTGCAATTGACAGCAACGATGCAAAGCAGTGCAACTGCTGCGATGAACAAACTGCGCATTGTGCCAGGCAAAGGTAGGTATGTGTGAAATGCAAAAATATAGTTTTCAAAACGAGACAATTGACGCTACGGCTGATAGGGTTGTTGTTGATGCTGGGTAATTTCGCATGCAGATTGTCACTACTCAAATTGGTAGTTGTTCGCGTCTTTCTCGTTTCTCTTCTGTCGAGTTTCCTACGCAACCGATGATGATGAAGTCTCTGGTTTTATTTCCGAGATCCGGGTGAGTCGACTGCTTTTCACTCCAAAGGGGTGTACCGAAGGAGTCGTGGAACCTTGCCCAAGGCAGGAAAAGGAAGCACCGAAACTAAAGAAAAAATATAAATGCAAGGTGAATCGTCGTGTTCATGATGACGACAGCCATTCAGACGAAAAGTTTGTAGAAACGCGGGTCATAACCCCCGTTCTTGGAAAGTCCACCAACAACTAGGAAGAAGACATAAAACATCAGTTGACATCTGAAAAGAAATGAAGAAGACATTATTCCTCATATTATATTCGCTACCAATTGATCTTGAGTGGACTGGATGATGCTATCACGTGAGGAGGATGATTTCATCTTGGAAGGGATCCCATTGGAATCATCATTGGCATTGGAGTCATGCGAAATGAATAAACATTCCGAACTCTCCAGAAAGATCGATTTTGTAACGGGAAAACATAAGCTGAGAACGATCGAAAATCTTTTGAAATAATCCAAATTCCAGGTGTTTTGAGACGAATCATTCTTAATGAATCATTGCGATGACAACCTAAACACGAGTTGTTACTAATTGCCACTTTGAAAAAGTAAAATAAAAACAAATCATCGAGATTGTGCAATCCACAACATCTACCTACACGAAATAAACATGAAAGAAAACAAAAAATAATCAACTCAGTTTTCACATTTATTTTTTAACTGTTTACAACTGACTCAAGTACAACTTAGTCAACCTATATAAAATATGTTAGTACAGTACTGTATTAGGTGATTAGAACTTGACAATGCAAAAAGTGCCTAGTTCCATTTCGCAATAAATTTCAACCAGGACACACACACACACACAATAAGACGTAAAATGTCATTCTTCTTACAATATTTTTTTCATACAATACAAGAGTATTACTGAATATGATTACCCCGATCTGTCTGACTGTGTAACTTGGTTTAGTGTTCAATAACTACTAAGCAACAACAGTTACTGTATCAAAACCTAAAATAATGAAGTACAGAAGTCTAAAAATATGTTTAACCAATTCCATCTGTCTAAAGAACGGGTAAATAGCTAGAATTTCATAGCTTTTGTGGCGTCTTAGGGGTGGCAACATGAAAACCACAGAAATCTTTTGAGTTATCACCTTGAAAAAGGAAAACACATTCATAACAAACAGGTATTTAACTTCTGAAAGAAAACATGTAGTTGTGACTCACCAATGGAAGTTACAGAAATCCCGTGAAAATTGAGTCGAAACTTCAATTTTCACTTGTTAACAATAAATGGTGTTTTCAAATCAACCTATTAAAAATTTCACTCAGAAATCTATCAATATTTTCTCGTTGATGAGACACTTATTTTTAATAGTTTGAATTTTAAATAGTTTTTTTTTTTATTTTTTATTTTACAATGAAAATCAAATGCGATATTCAACAAATAAAATTTTAATGTAAGACGTATGATTAATAAAACAATAGTCACTAAGACGTAAACATCATGAAATATTCATTCTATTATAATGAAACATTTTAAGAGTAACCTTGAAGAGCGCTTGCCATTATTTTATTTATCAAAAACAATCATGATAAAATACTGAATGTCAAAAGTCTAAAAAAAAATGTAATAAAGTTTAAGATTTTTGACATTTGAATTGACTACGATATGTACCACCCAGAGATGGCACCTAACTTCAGCAACCTGATTATGTAATTGATACCAGTTTTTCAATCACGACTGAAGCAAAGATTTCATCAATTCCAAAAACAAAAAAACGAAAAAAAATAGTTCAAAATGAACTTGAGTATTTCTAGGTATTGGGTATAGTCATTTTAACCTTCGAAACACTAATCATGCCCCGAAAACACTAATTATTTTCTCGATGATTAGTGTTTTAAACAGCTTGTAGGCCGATGTAAGGATGCATAGTACATCAGAGGTCAAATATTGTACGTTTATGAGAGTTTGGTAAATTTCCTTCGAATAAAAAACAAAACAAATTGAACGTCTTGAACACTTTTGTTGACAAAATATGTTTTAGATTTCACGAATCATCCAAATATATGGAAATACGAACGAGAAGGCTACCATTGAGTTTATGAAGATGTCCATGAGTACGTAGAGTTTCATGAGCAAGAAATCGTCCAAAACCACAACCTACGGTATTGTCAGGTGGAGGACGATCAAATTTGCAACTTTGTAATCTAGCGGGCACAATGGTATCGTAGACGTCACTCTCACCCTCGTTAAGTGTTCCAATCGACATGACGTATTTGCTCGTGAAGGGCCAGGACAAGACATCGTCGAAACGTCCTCTCAGAAGAACGGCGTAAAGACCTATGTGATCGGATTCGTCGTAATTTGGAAAGAGATGTAATATCATACGATATCCGGGAATGTGAGTATAAAAAGTGGGACTTTCAATATAATCGAAGTTCTTTCCTTTGTAATTGACAATTTTGGCTTCGATGTCGCGAACGATCCACGTGTATTCAGACACGACGTGACCATCCCTGACACCTAGTTGAGCTACCGGAACGTTCAAGAATTCTTCCCAGGATTCTCGAACAGCGTTCAAATTCAGCACTTTTTTGAGATAGTGGACTTCTCTGTCCATGGCTTCGGATCGAGTATGACCAACTTTGACCATTCCAGTGTTGGACTCCAGCTCTTTGACACGTTCTTCAAGATTCGTGAACTTCTCTTCAACCTTCAACAAAGTTTCCATGTCCACGTTGAGTAACTTGGCCAGTTTGTTTTCCAAGGTCGTCATCCGTCTACTCACTGATGCCACCACTTCCACTGGAGAGTACATTTAAAAAAAAATACACTCAGGAAGATGAAACACGCCCATCACGAATCCATGCATTTCAAAATATTGCGTACGAAGGTCACATCGTAATATGAAAACTAGATTCAACTATACTTGTAAAGTACTATGTGACATAATATATTTAAGCATTAAAGCTAAAGTCTACTACGCGACACAACAACAACAACAAATTAGGCTATACTGTACATTAGAAGGAGAAAAAACACGACCAACGCGACAGACAGACTGAATTGGAAACCGAACCAAGAGCAATGTGGCACTTAAATTAATTAGTAAGCAATATATTCAAGGACAACCTGTTGGAATGCATTCGACATTCTGAATGTTCATCTATTAGCATAACACACTGACAGAAGTAGATTGCAGAAGTATAAACGGCAATCACCCAAACCCTTGGACCTCATTAATTAGAAAACTAGTGATAGCCAGAGGAAAACCATGAGAGGGTTGGTCAATTACTGGATTGAAAAGATTCAAAAGCACAATGACACTAATTTTACTTACATTCACACGAAGGGGCATGTCCATCCCAACCGTCATTTATAGGTAATAAACACGTTCGAGTCTCGGCTCCTACGAGTGTGTACCCAGGAAGACAAGTGTAGTAAACATGGTCACCAAATCTGAATTCATTCACTGTACCCTTTTCAGGTCGTACGATACTGTGACTGACATCGTCAGGATCATAACACGTAACCTCTAAAAAAATTGATAATGATTGACATTAAAAAGATAAACATTAGAAAAAAAAAGTTTTACAATTAAACATGTAGGCCTACGAGGTGCAACACACCATTAATAATAACCTCGTATTTCTTTTGAATTGGTGTTCGAGACACAATCGTGCATGTATATTCTCCTTCATCCTCGGTGGTAATATTGCTGATCTCCAGATTGACATCGTTAACGACTCGAACTCTTTCATCATACGTAATGACCACCGTGGCTGCCGTCAGCAAATCCGAACCTTGATGCCAAAGACGACGGTAAATTCCTGACGTGGAATTACAAATTGTTTACATTCAAAATCGACTAAAGACGGCACGGCAACTGAATTGTAACAGAACGTTCTAATGAAATGTAATGTACTGTAATGAAATGTAACGAGCATTCGATAGTCAGTGACGAAAAGCGAGTGCTCGCGTTACATTACATACAACGTTTTGCTACAAGTCAGTCGCCGGCTTAAGAAAAGAGTGTGAAATTTGCATGTATTTTGCATTGTACTATTTGATATTCTAATAGCTTTATTTAAAATTAATGTCATTGACACACGGTTCGTTTCATCTTACAATTCATTTAATTTAATTTAATTCAAAATCGAAGAAATTGAGCACATCCACCAAGACCACCAAACTGGGACCGATGCCAATTTTGAAACTGCGCAATAAAGTAATCATCACAATAAAAGAATATTTCCAATTGTCCAACAAAATTGTCAGACACGAAGTATAACCTGTGTCATGTTTTTTTGAATGATGATTCACGTCGTAAACACTTTATTGTCATCAACATCAGCAATTAAGTCACTTTTTGTTTTACCTAGTTCTTTTTCAGCTTCGCACGAGAGGAACAGGTTTTGTCCAGTCCAAACGGATACCGTTTCCGTCGGTTTTGGAGTAGTTGTAGGTAAACCATCGGCCGTCAATACGACACCTGCGTGTCATCAAACAATAAATAAACGACAAAGTTAACACCTTCGTTCGAAGTGCAACAGCCTGACTCAACTATTAACATTTGAAAGAAAGTGCTTGGTTCCAAACAGGGTTTACAGTTCACATGAATCATTTACTTTCAACCGTAAACATCGATAAATGTTGGCATCCGATGCTAAACATTACCAGTGTATGGAATGAGAATTTCACTCACCTATTATGCTGAACATAAAGATCAGTTTCCTTTCCGTCCAGTTTTCCATTTCAAAGACCGACCTGAAACTTTTCAATAAAATTAAACATCCGGTTTTTTTTTTATAATAGATGACGTATCGATATAATAGTTATATTTTTACAAAAACAAAATAACAATAAGTTTCATGCAACATTGTGATACTGTATTATTAAATTTTCAATTGCAATGAAAGTTATGAAGTGAAATATATAATTTGAAATAAATTTAATTTTAAACGATTCTTGTATCGATTTGTAACGGGTTGTACTATATCGATTTTACATTACGTTAATGTATCAAGTTATATAACATTACCTATGTTATTTCATACGTATAAAGTACATCACGTTGAAAATTATTTGACTCCAACGAAATAGTAAACAACCATTAAATCGAGCAATACGACGATGGTGATGATCGTAATATTATAACAGTGTGTTGTAAACACACATTCTTAATACCAGTCACGTTATCAACTGGTTTGAAATAGACTTATAGCCTTTGTCATAAACGACATTCCTTGTTTTAGTAACCTGTCTATTGATATGAAGTACCATATATAAAATACCTGTTGATGTTGAGCGAGACGCTTTATAGTCCAATGGTGAAAGTCAGTGTGTCGAATTGGCAAAGACAACACTTTTATCGTTTGCAATCATTTTTGATGAACTTTAGTCGTCAAAATGTGAAGATTTACTGGCCTTGGCGGATTAGTTTTTTGTTTATCTCTTACAAATTATATTATTTATAGTAAACAAAAAATGTGTCATTGGACTAAATTCAATGAACCCTTTATATTGGATACCACTAAAACCAAAATCATGATTATAATCGACTATCCAGACTAAACAGATGAACAAAATTTGATATCACCCTATTGAATTATTAGGGTGATATATGATATTCACAGTTTCAAATTTTTTCACGTTACTAATTATTACTACGTGAACTTATTTCGACACTTGATCGTTTTCACCAATTTAAAAAAAAAAGCGTGTTATTTTATTATCAAATTAGAACATAACCTACATTATACGACGGATCAATTTCATATATATCAACAACAAAATAAAAATGGAATGTTTTCAAAAATAATATAACTTTAATGGGTCAATGGCAATTCCAAAGCAATAACGTATCAAAGAGGCAAATGTATATTGTATGCTATGGTGTATCTAATATTGGCAACTGTTGTGGCTGACTTCCAAGTAGTTTCCGGTGAATCCCCCATCGGTGAAATGGGTTTTCAATTCATTCATCTTGGTCATATCCGGATGTTCCATAGTGGAGGAAATGACTGCGACTTCTGTGCATAAGGAATCAATAGCAAACCAATCAAGATGACATTCCTCTGGTACAAAAACAGAAAACACATGATTATCTTTTTTACCTCCATGAGTATCATCCTTCTTGATGCAGCCATAAGTTCCCAGATAACCATCCTTGTAGTAGAAAGTCAACAACAAACCCGTGTTCACGAAGTCATCACCCTCTATAAGTTCAACCGACAAAAATGATAATCATTAACAAAAAAATTCAAATTTTTTGCAGTTTGATCAAAATTTGACTATATACTTGCTAAATGAAAAAACAACTTACGTTTCATGTAGTACATGTATTTTCCTGGTGAACCTTCCATTGGAACAAATCGGCTGTAGGTGTTGACTGTTTCTCTTCAAAAAATAAAGAATGATATTTTGTTAGTTGATATATTTTTTTTTTCTAAACATTAATAACGTAAACAATATTTTAAATTACATGCCATGAACACGTTTCATATTTATAGTTATTATATCACAGGTAAGAAACAATTAGAAAATCCACTTACCCATTGTTGTTCATTCCCTTGCGATGACTAAAAAGGTATCCATCTTTCATTTCGTAATCAATGTAGGCACATGAACAGCAGCCTGCATCGTGCATGGTCTTGTCGGTGTGACACGAAATGAAGAAACGTTTTCCTGTAATCTAAGAAAGGATATTAAACGTGAAAAATGACCATTAACTTTTTGACTCATGTCACTAGTTTTGTTGTAGTAGTGCACTGCTGAATCAGCCGTTGTAAAGAAAAAGTACTTAACAGCCACTTCAAATTCTTCGTAAACTTTAATTTTGCAATAGGTATTAAAATTCTAAACGTTCGGTGAATACAGAAAGCGTGGGATTAAAATAGAGAAAGTTTAAAGCTACATTAAAGATACAGAGTAGCCCGGTTTTGCTAGTTTTGCAGAATGCAACTGCGTTTCCGAATTGGGCATGAGTTCAAATTCCATCAATAAAATAAATACAAAGAGCAGTTCGAAGTGGCAATAAAACATAAATATTAAAAATGGACATTAAAAAATCGAGAAACTAAACCAATGCATTTGGTTGAAGCCAACTCTTTTAGAATAAAATCCTTACAACTAAAATCCTTACAAATAAAAATCCTTACAAATAAAATCCTTACAACATATTTAACAAATGGAATTCTTTGCCTATAAGGATAAGAAAACTGACATCTTGTACTTTGGAAAAAAAAATGTATCAAAATTCAATAAGTGCTTGTTCCAACATATTAATCTTATTGTCTAGTTTTGTTGTTATTTTCGATTGCTCTGATCGTTTTATGAATAAATGAAAAAAAAACAAAAAACAAATATAACAGTAAATGTCTAATATGTAACGTCTACAGTGCGTATAACTTATAGGCACAAGTTGATATCAAATAAAAAATTCCATTAACGGAGGTCTTTTAATCTACTCCACGTGTACGGTAAAATTATTTAAATGATAATAGAAAATTAATTTTGTGATTCCGAAGAGATTCATCATCTTTGAAGTAGAATGGAGTAGTCATCTCTAGCATTCAATTAGCGTGTAGAACCAAACTCGAAACTCATTCATTTCGCCTTTTATTGATTACGAACCAGCTGCGCAGTTAATGACATCGAATTCACGCAATTAACAAGTTGCTACTCGACAACCGTTATTTCTTAACGGTCATCCGATTCTGTCTTTCTTTAGTACTTTTCTCTAAAAATGATTAACGTCATTAACTAATAAACATTAGCATACTAGTTAAATATTAAAACAAATCGGTGAATGTTACGATGTATCGTGTAAACGTTGCAATGTATAGAAGTTCCTCAAATTCAATTTCGCCAATATGCGATGAGAGAAATCCTCCCAGATGCTCGTTATATGCGAGAATATTTTGCTATTATGCGTTTTTTACGGTGGTGTACAAGTGACATGTTCCAATTTACGATTTCGATATATGCGATTGGTTATTCAAAAATGGTAGTGCAAAAGTAGAATAGATTTATTCTTAAATTAACTGATATTTACAGAAACGTACATAATAAGTGTCCAATTTTCACATACACATCACAAACGTTCGATGTAGGTGTTGCGGGTGACACGGTAGGCGTAGTGTGAAATGTTCTGTCAAGAAGGTTCCCAGCAAATACTGCTAAGACAATGCAAATTCGTTTTGTGATTTGGTCTCGACAGACTATTTCACACTGACTTCCGTTGTGTCACCGGCAACACCCAGATCGAACATTTGTGAAGTGCATGTAAAACTTGGACAGTTGTTATGTTTGTTTCTTTTTCATCAAAATTGTACCCTGTTAATAAAAGTAAAAAGGTTTTTTTAGAAAATTTTCTCTCGTTTATTGTTTTTAACTATGTTGTTCAGGGTACAAGGTTTAAAAGTTATGTTTGTTCCTGTTATGACCTGTTGTAAATGTCAGTTAATTTATGAATAAATCAATTTTACTTTTGCACAATGAATTATGAATAACCCTGTATTTATGCAAGGTTCTTGTGGAAAATAACCCTCGCATAAATCGAAGATCTGTATATTTCTCTTGTTAGATGATAGCTTTTCTAAAGTGGTCATATCACAATCTCAGATAATGAACTGACATAAAGAGTTAAAATCTGAACCAGACTTTAATGGACACAATATAATAAAGCTAAACATTTTATTAAATTTTAAGTATTAAAGTCTGCACCAATTAAAAAATAAGAAAAAATCCCTTTCACCTTACTGACTAGGTGCACGCAACAAACAAACACCCAATGTTTCGTCTTCTTTTCAAAACGCTTTTTCAAGGGACAAAACACGGACAACAACACACACAAAAAGGACACACAACCAACATCCATGCTTGGTACGGGTGTGAAAGTCTTGTAGCCTGGAAAAAAATATTCATAATTTCAACCTGAAAATTGAGCTATTTCATGTTTAATTTCAATAATTCAACCAATAAATGAAATAAAGTTTAATACGTGTGCTAATTTCAATACGTGTGTTAGACGTCTTTCGTCATACTTTGCTTTCTCACCATTACTGTGGAAATAAACGCGTAAAATTCTAAAAGTAAACACTAAAAAACAACGGTAAATTTAGTCTGCATATACTTCAATCTCTGAATACATGTATCAATTGCCTGTGGAGAATCTGGCTGGCCGCTTTGTTTGTAAATTATAGTTGTAAGTCGTTAATCAAAACGAAATGAATATTCTAAAAACTCAAAAGAATAAAAGTTCTGGAAATTCGAGAACGTTATAGACCTACTTTGAAACAATAATAGTATGTCATCAACCTCTGAAAATTACAAATACATTGAGATCCACATACCCCCCACACCCCACACACACATAATGTGAGACATATCTGACTCACCATAATCATATCAGATCAACACACAGATTTACAAAACCATTTCAACTACTATTATTCCTTTGAACTATAATGATAGGTATCTATACAGTTCCATCGGTCATTGGACCAGCCCCCCTAATTTTTGTCCAAAAAATATTTTTTAGAATTTAAATTTTAAATGTTGCAATGGAATGGAATGACATAATTGAAGGTTTGTCCAGAATAACGTTGCATGTAGCAATTCATTGTTTTGAGTAAATGGCAAAAGTATTCAACAACACATTGGTTGCCATATTAGGTGATCCATTTCGAAAAGTGATATATGTATATTTTAGGTAGTTATGAGTTTGTCTAGTCTATTGGCGGCACTAGCTAGGTCCATATATGAAGAAAGGTTTCCATAATAATGAATTTTGTAACAAACAACGTTATTCCGAGCAAGCCATCAATTGGTTGTTTGTTGACATTGTTTTATTTGAATAGCGTGATTTTTTTAATAGCATGGGATTATTTGCATTTTAAATTTAAAAAACATCATGTGCTTTTTAAAGATTGAAAGTACACCACCTAACTCAACGATACATGTCTAGTAGCAGCGCAAATTTCATGTTAATTCTAAAAAAATAAAAATGCATCCATTGTTGCAGTCATTGGTTAAAACTTGATACTATGCACAGGACTTAATGCTAGTACAGTATCATAAATAAATGACGAGCATAAAATCGTATTAAAAACTGCAGTAACCTAGTCGATTTTTCGAAAATACGTGTATCTAAAATTTAATGTCAACATACTGTACGTGTATTACTGTAGTGTCCTGGACAATAACAATAAAAACGACAGGTTGCTTATCGAGTCGACACAAACATGGAAAAATCTACGTCGAGTCTCGGCTTTTAACCCGCGAATTACGTCATCTATCTTCTAATTAACTCGCTTCCTACGTCCCTTAACTCAATTAGAATCGCTTGGTCACGTGTCATCGCACACCGTTAGGGCAGCCGATGCGAGGGAGGAATAAGCTTTATCCCCAACGTAGATAGGAATAGGAGAAAATGAAGAAAGAAAGAGCGAGTTAACATGTCTCGGATATAAAAGAAAAGAGAGGGAGTATCGTTTGGTGACCACACTACTCACGCGCCGCGACGTTTTAAACACCATTCATTCATCATAAGAGGCGAGACCATTGATGTATTTATCCGCTCGCTTTTTTCTATTACGTCCCTTCAATTAATTAAAGAGCAAATACGACGATTGTTGGGGCGACAGCGGGGAGTCGACGAAAAAGGGGGGACCGAAGAGATGGAAGACGAAGAAGAACGAAAAAGGAAGAAGAAGAATATTACTACCGTATTACTATACAGGGTAGTGATGCTGTTCGAGTGGAACCGAGGGTGAAAGAGGAGGTGGTAGTAGCAATAGTAGTAGTAGTGGTGGTGGTGGTGCGGGGGTATCAACTGTGAAGAGATATATCCAACATCGAGGGGGAAGAGATGAAATGAAATCGCTCGGAAGCGAACAGCATGCGTCCGGAGACGCGATAAATTTAATCAATTTCCTCTTCCTCTATTCTCCCCCCACCTTTTCCCTTCTCTCCGTTGCGGAGAGGAGGGGGGAAGTATAGAAAGAGAGAGAGAAAGATATGTCACGTGACAATGTTAACCCCCACCACCTCCGCAATGGGGCTGGATGGACACAGCTGCGCGCGCCATGACTGACCGAGGAAGCTTCCCTGCCACGTCCATGACTACAAGGCGGTCGATAAAGATTACCCCTAACGGCCCCAACCCTCAGTTTATGATCGAGGAGGCCCCTAGCAGCTCACTCGGTTCCCGTTTTCCCAGACGAACTGCCCGAGCGCTTTTTAAACAAATGTCAAGACACCCTAAGAATGTCCATCGTTTTTTCCGATATTCTCTATATCAATAACGTAACGTAAGATGAGAAAAAAAAACACTTTTTTTTTTGCTTCAACAAACAATTTTTTTAAAAATGTTTTGAAGGTTATTGGTATAAAAATAACGATTAATTTCGTATGTTGCTGCTAGCTAAACCACTTGCAATCAAATCGTACGTCGTTCATAAAATACGTATCCGATTTAATAACACAAACATTGATTAAACTTAGTAATAAATTACTAAGTTTTAAACGTATTAAATCACTCTATATTCCCTTAGGCTGGGACACTATACTTAATAAAATTCAGTGAACGAACCCTTCGCTTCGAATCATGGATCACACAATGACGTCATCATTTAACATACTGTACAATTGTTGGGGATTCACCAACGGTGATGGAACTAGCGATTAGAATCTCGTGTACCACAATAAAAATCAATTTGGATCGTTTTAAACTATAGTGAACTAACTCACTTTTTAGTTTCTCAATTAATGCATGAAATGAGGCCGCTAAATCATGATTTATTCATAAACTAGGAATTATATCGCTGGACCAATACCAAGAGAGTTACACGGCACTGTGAACCGAAGCTGTACGTGATCTTTACGTGCTCGCAAAAAGTTAATAACCAGCTCCTTCTCATATTGGTAAGTCCTATATAATATTATTATTCGTACTTATCTTAAATTCTGAAATAAGTGAGCCTAAAATCAATAGAAATAAAAGTGTTCAAACGATTTGAAAACGTGGAAAAAAAGGCTTCCTCTTTTAACGCAAATTTTTGAAATGCATTTCCCGCGTAAAAAAACAAACTAAAAACGTACCATTTTATGGAAATAAACAACGTCTTTTTACTATTGAATTAAAAACCACTAACTGAATACTGCACCATTTCAACATTACACAAATTTACAATTTAAAAAGTAACCTAAAAACACAATCCTTTTGAAAGCCGAACGTGTCAATTACTAGTAACTTAACACGCCGAAAACAACGCTGTGAATAATAAAATAATTTTAATCATCGACTCTCCTTTTTTTCCTCGTTCATCAGAGAAAAACAACCGCTTTGCATAGAACCAATAGAATTCCCTTTCACACAAACACAAAACAAAACCATCACCTTCTCTTTCAGTGTCATTCTCGGCGACCCTTTGAAACCTCATTTGCCCCGCTAACGAAGTCTTTTGTCTCCTCCAACCAAACGCCCTATCAAACCAACCACCTTATTGACGCTGCTTGGCGAGTAATTAATTAACATTATCAGCCAACAAAAACACAGACTGCCAAGCCAAAGCAGCGAAAGAGGGGTGACTGAGAAGCGACGCGTCGCGGCATTAGGGAGCAAAGCAAACGACAGTGCAAATTAGGCGGAATGATGTGACAGAGTTTCCGTCCCATTTGGGCTTTCAAGCCCTTGTGATGGATCGGTGATGCGTGAAATTTTTGCCTGTGTTGCACAATCCAGGCCAATGTAGGTTGTATTTTTTTTTTTTTGGTCTTTTATTTTTTTCACCATTGTTTTTTTAGTATTATTATCATTTTATTTCATCCCCCTCCCTTTTCTTCACCTATATAATAAAAGCCCCGCGACACAAATCAACTTCCTAATGATCGCAAGCTGTTCAATATAACAGCTTTTTTGTATACTTTACAGGTATTTTTTTACAACAGATGTTAATTATCTAAACTAGATACGAATCATTCAGAAAGTAGGGTAATAAAATGTATACAAAAGGTCTTGGATTTACGCAAGAATTTTGGGAAAACATCGTATTAGATGAATAACGTCGCATTTATCGAACTTTGTGTACAAAAAAACTGCAGCACACTAATCTGTTCAGTCACGTGTGCGAAATGTTCTTGCATATAACGAATTTATACTGTACGTATGAGAGCATTTTTCGCGTCACTTATTAGAGAAATTATTTGTTTTTT